>CM041525.1:6918307-7118307 GCA_023091065.1 Dianthus caryophyllus | reverse complement strand
AGACATCCTCATTATGTTTCCACTAAGGATTTCGGCTTCTGTTTTGATTCCATAGTAATCCATCAGATTCCCGAGCTTGTAGTCGTATTGGGTTTTGTAATAGTAGGCATCGGGAAGATAGTCCTCGAACCCGTCGTGCTCCATGTCGGGGTCGTATGATCGCCTGGCAATTTCGCGGGTGAATGCTCTTATGGAGTCTGCTTGTGGGCATCGTTCTTGGACTTCCCTGAACAACTTACCGATCACATTGGGGGATATGTAGGTTGGTTTGTCGGGTTTTTCCATAAAGTCGGGAAACTCTTTAACGTAGAGATTCTGTGGAATTTCAGCAGGAACCCCAGTTTTGGGAAAGTCGACAGCAACTGAAAAGAGCTTTGCAAGTTCTATACACGGGCTGCTCATTGCTTTCTCGGGCTGCTTGTCTGCAAAGGCAGTGTGTGCATTTGCAATGATCCCTAAACTGTCATTGATAATGTAATTGGCAAAGTAATCCATCACTTCCTGCACATTCAAAGAGTTTTACGCGTCAAAATTACAAAAACCTAACATTCTAGACCTGGAGATCAATAGAAACCAGAAAGTGTTCTATTTCTCACAATACAACAAACAATCACGACCCCTTACGTAATAAAAATAAATTAGAATATAAAAACGTAAAAAGATTCAAGAGAAGAACAATAACCGCCATGGTGACATCATGATCCAATTCCTCACTCTTTGCTGCCACGTAATCCATAGGTTCGACTTGACGAGGAGGTATTAGCTCGGAGTCCCAACAGACGAAGTAAATATCTCCATCTAAGTCACTTCCAGAACATTCATTTGGATGAGGCCTGAAAAGAAGTAACCATTTTTACGATATTCCTGAATAAATTCCGAATTCCTAACGCAATGTGGGTCCAGTCCTCACCATGATTGAACGATTGCTGCTTTATAATAACCAGTATCTCATCACTATGGCACAAACTTATATGGAAAAATGAAAAGAATAAACAAACTACGGAGTAGTTGAAATATACTCTGATAACCCACAAAAGTGCATATATAATGACATAGATGTGAATCACAAGAACTTGTAAATCAGTATTAACCAATAAGTGCCACATTTTAGTGGTTGGGACTTGGGACGGAGGCGACCAAAGGGTTACCAACTTTTGGACGTGAATAACGTATTCCATGACAATTACAAAAGAATACTGCATAGGTAATAGGTGCGCATTGCGCAAGACGTTAGAATGAAAAAAAGTGAATGTAATGCATGAACGAAAAACGAATGTTCAGGGCGAAAACAAAAGAGTCAGCACAGAGAAATGTATACTTGATACCTCATCCCCTTCTGCGGAAAAACAACACAATCAACCATGTGATGTAAAGCAGGAACGTCGACAGCCATCAGAACACGAACATCACCGGGATGCAGGCATGGATTCTTCGCAACAACTACTTTCCGCTGCAAGACACGATTTGGTTCATCCTCTACGTAAGTGTTAGGGATGAGTTCGTTGCCGACATTCCGGAACCTTCCACCAGAAACTTGGACAAAAACCTCACCATATTCTAAGGTTCTGGTTTCATCAAGGCATCCCATCATTGCTCTACCCCGTGGGATAAAAATTCTAGTTTTAGTCCTCAGTTCCTGCAACTTTGCTGCTCGGAAAGTTTGCAGCATCATCGACAGAAACGGTTCTGCATCAGGCTTGTAGCCACATTTTAGCATTTCTTTAAGAATGTTAGTTACTTCTCCAGGGCACAAAAGTTCTAGAGCCGCCTGCGCCTTAAGGGGATCTGTCAGAACGGCATCCAACTGATTCAGCGCTTCCCTTTGCTTATGCTCGAATGCAATATCTCGTACACCAAGGGTGGACAAAAGGGTAATCAACTGACGATTCAAGAAACAAGGTTGATACTTGCTATAAGCGAGCACATCTAGCTTATCATTATCTGACTTATACTTGCACATGCTAGGTCGCAGTGATAACTTTCTATATGATGTCGGATCAACAGCAACAACCCCCTTATATCCACCGTACCTGATCTGGAAAGCGGACGGTGTAGAGCATTTGAACCCACATTTGATTGCCACTCGTCTAGCGAATTCCGCTGATATTTTCCCAATGCCATCAGAGAACACATACAATTGACTGCCTGAAACTGTTTTTACGTCGGGTATCTGTTCTACTTCATGTCTAGCAACAGTGAGAGTTTCGGTGGATGAGCCGAAAGACTGACCAAGTCTAGCCGCATATTTAGCTATATTTCGAATGTCCCGAAAATCGCCCATCCAGCTCCTTATATCTGCCGCAGAGAGTCCTGGCCTCGAAGCAAACATCCAGGCTGAGTTTTCCCGCAACTGACTTGATGAGAAGGCCAGAAACTCAAACTTCTTCTCATCAATAACTATTCCATCAGTCAAAACAGAGCGAATTCTTTGGTCAATTTTAGTTCGTTTGACTGCCAGAAATTCAGAGGATGTACGTGGAGCCAAATCTGTGGAGTAAAGTTTCTCCAAACTTTCATCCACAAAAGACACGCGAAGAAAGTTCTCAAGGTCACCCAAAAAATTTCGTACCACTCTATTAGAAACATTGACCTCTGGACCACAGAAGTACACTCTGGAGGGAGTTACTTGAACCCTGCGGACATAAGCTAACCCCTCGTCTAGCAATATAGTTGGTCTTACAGGTCGTCGTTTAGATGTGAGAAACTGTTTATAATGTTCAGTTAACCACCTAACAGGGTCGTAGCAGCACTCCTTCACGTAGTACAATCTCTCGAGTGCATATTCAATGCAAGCCTTGTCAATTCTTTTGTCAATTCTACATGGATCGACCATCTGATAGAAACTACGGTTTAGATTAGGGCCAGCAAGACATCCATTTTGAACCAACTGATTAATCTTAAACAAGATCTCGAATGGTAACTGAATTCCTCTAGGAGGAGAAACTATCGGAACAAGTTCGAGATTGTCGGAGAATGTTTTGCCTTGCATTATAGTGAAGGGTCCTTCATTCTCCTTGAAGTACACAAAGTCCTCTTTAAAACGTGGAAGCTTGCAGTGATATGGGAACTCTAGACATAAAACCGACGACTGTCCAATACAGCATAATGGGGTGAAGTCCGTTGTCCTAAACCACTGATCCTCCGGCTCTTCCTTGTAGTAATCGGTGCTAAAGAACGGGAACACACCTCCCAGTCGTATAGCCTTCTCAAAGATTCGAGGAGCACCAAACAACTGAAACATTACGTAAAATTGTCACATATCTATTGAACATAGGCAAGAGACATAGTCAAGGATCGATCAGTTGTCAATAGAATAGCCAGTAAAATATTTGAGTGCTCAGTATGAAATAATAATGTGGCCCTATTTTTGTTTTGTTTAACTGATGGTCTACATTAGCTCCTCATAAGAGCTAGTTGTTGATATGCATACAGAATATGAATTCAGGTTGTATTCAAGGGCATGGATTCACGAAGGATGGCACAATTAACATATGTTCTCTAAGCAACCAGAAAATATACATCTGATCAAAAAGTTGAAGGAAACCTGAATTAGAAGATACTTGGAAAGACGACCGCGTGGACGTCGCAGTTCAATCTGCCAGATACTCTCATAAAAAAGTTCGAGTTTGTACTCCTTGGAATTTAAGACAAGTTCTAGATACAATTTCCTCAGACTCTGGCCAAATGATAGTGTAACATTACGTCCCTCCCAAAACTCCACGAATTCGTCATCAGAAATCTGACACCCGACATGCAATGTGATGTCCTCTATCTGATGCAGATCAGTTCTTGGCCGAGGCACAATATCTTGTGCCATCTCCTTCCCCGTCAAATAGTTCTGTCGATCGTTCCGTCGATACCACAGTTTCTCCCGACGTTCAGTCAAACTCAAGATAGCTTTCGCATGTCCGGTCGTGGTGAATTGTACGATAGCATATACTCTCGGCGCACCACTTTTGAATGGCCTTACTTTCAAAGCATAAACGGTGCCTTCGCCTGTATGAGACTCTAGATAAGTTTTGACGTCTTCTGGAGACACAGTAGACGGAAAACCTGACACCATAATAGTCTTCCCCATGAAGTACGAGTAGGTTACGCAATGCCACTGCAAATGTCATAAATACACACATTATAAACATATTAATCGGCACATTTGAGTCATGTTCATTGTTACCTCAACCAGTACTGGTTAGAAGTTCGTCTGGTGAAACTAGTATAGAGCACATAGGAATGACATAATGAACTAACATTAAATTCAGTCAGCAACACTTCAGTACAGTCGCAACATTTTGATTGAAAGTTTTGTCGGAGAGGAAGGCACAATTTATTTTTACGTGTACAAGGCAAATCAAATTCTTCCAACACAAAAGTCTTTTAACCAATCAATGATTTTATCTTCTAGTCATCCGTTTCATCAAAACCATATTTACCAGCCTAGTTTATTTTCATGAGTTCATTACAATAATTTACCAGTAAACCACTAGGAATTCAAACCCGTCTTCTGCCTACATTTGACACACACAAACATGTAAAGCGACAACAAAAACCTTTTTAACAGTTTGACCATGGTGAATAAATTTATTTACTTTTATCTTTAACGAATTGATTGTTAGGATACACGTTAAAGAGGCTGAGAACAACATTGTCTAACCCATGAGCACTTAGATTCAACCGGTGGGAACTTGTTCTAGCTTAACTCGATGTTTCGAGATCGAGCAGCTTTAACGCCTTTTGAGGCCCTACCAAGCTCGAATCCAGACTAAACCGGTTGGTATACGCCCATAAACTACTAACCAAACGACCAAATTTACGTCGCTCCGCCTCCATTTTCCTCCCATTCCTTCCGTTCAAACAAAGGCTTTTAAATAGAAACGACAAATCTTTTGTTAGTTTCAAAGCTTTCAACTTTTGTCTTATTCAATTATTTGACTCGTTTCTTGTGTGAAACGGATATTACCCGTTTCACACAAGAATTTGTGATGACATAACCATGAACGAAACCAATAATTGGCATAAAAATCATCAATAATAAAAAGCAAAAAAACAAAAAAAACAATAACATGTAATGTGAATCATGATTTCAAACTAGTAAATGCAAAATTCAAGTAAATTAGGATTACCAAGATCAATAGTACAATATACTCAATATCCAACGAGTAACAATTACATAAACAAGAAAAATAGAGGAAAATTACAAGACAGACTATATTTAGTAACAAAAATAAACAAGAAAAAAAAGAGGAGAATGAAAATAACCTTAAAAATCAATAAGGGAGAAAGATGATGAGTAATTTTTTTTGATTTTAAAAGAGAAGTAGAGTGTGATTATATGAAGTGGAAGGGTTTAGTATTCCGTATCTCTTAACTCTTAAGTATTAATAAGTGAAGGGATGATTGTTTAAAGAGTAGTCCGTACTACTTTGTGAGATTCTCCTCCTAAATTTTACGGAGTAAAAGCCATTTCAACTTTCCAACTTTATTTATTATTAATCCGTAGAATTTAGAAGTGGACTCTTCTGTTCCCGTCAACACTCTTTAAGTCAATTTTATTATCATTGTCAATTGTGAATTATTGTGAATTATTGTGAATGCTGATTTGTCTTTTCGTCTTTTCCTGCTTTTACGGGTAGAAATGTCATCTTGATTAGTCAGAATAGGGATATGACTGTCTATGAGGCGGATATAAGTGGGTATTATTTTTATTAGGAAAGAAATAAATAATATGGTATATTAGTAGAATATACCATAGTTAGGATATATTATTATCTTAGTATAATAATATATCCTAACTATGGTATATTCTACTAATATACCATATTATTTATTTCTTTCCTAATAATTTCGCATCGTCTCGATTGGGATGAAAATGTAATATTTTATGAGTTTGTATACGAAGAAAATGAGGTTTGATATGTATACAAGGGATTTCACCCACCACGATATGTATGTTAGAGTATGGATATCAATATCGTGAAAGCCATGGGTAGTGAGGGCGGGATGGATCTTGCATACTAGCCTATTTGCTTTGTATAAATGTTTTCTTACTTTGTTCATCACAAGACAGTTACTCCCTCCATTTCAATATGTTCTTCCCATAAGTAGAATAATAGTAACGTAGATTACAGTGATGAAATTAGTTCAAAATCGACAAAAGTAGAAATGGGAAGAAAATGATAAAATTTTCTTTTGGGGAATGTGGGAAGAAGATGGTAGAATTGAAGGAGTATTACTTATTTTATAGTGTTTTTTTAACTTTAATTAATGAAAATTGTTATAATCATTAAATTATTGTCATAATCAAAGTTACTCTAACTATTTTTACGGAGTATACTGTAATTTTTTTGAAAAATAAAAAATTACAGTATACTCCGTTAAAATAGTGTCTACCAACCATGGGTAGTGGGGTGGATACACATTTGGAAAGTTGTACCTCCCAAGGGTGGTGGGGCGGGTATGGATATAAGTTTTCCTTGACGGGTACGAGTATGGGGAAAACTATATCCACCACCGTCCCGCCCCAACGACATCTTTAGTCCTGAAAGATATAATGAAAGCAGATTTTAAATAATTCTTTTTCACAAGTGAGTTACGAGTATAAATTTTTGGATATTTGATACTTCCTCCATTCCAATAGGTTCTATACGTTTCACTTTTTGGACAGTATTCATAAGTGTGTTGAATCTTCGATATAACTTTTAACATGCAAATAAAAAACAGTCAAGTGTGATCTTGTTTTAATTGTCTTATCTAGGGATGGCAATGGATCGGGTTCGGGTCGGGTGAAACGTCACCCGCATCCATCCGTCTCAAAAAAATCTTCATCCAATCCATCCGTCATCCGCGAAACTTGTCATCCATATCCAATCTGTCCGTCATCCGCGGGTGAAGCGGGTGGATCGGGTGACATAGTGGATTGTAAACTAATGTGATGTGAAAATAGAAAAATAAAAATGTGTCGTGTTTCGTTGAAAAAACGAAACTAATTAGTGTTTAAATTAAGTTAAAATGCGTCAAAAGTAAATATTTTAATTGATTATAGGTTGAATAGTAAAAAAAACATGATAAAAGGTTACATATAATATATTTTCTATATAAAAATATAAATTTTACATAGAAAATTAAATAATCGGGTAATAAATCGGGTGATGGATGGATGATGGATTGGATGATGCTTCATCCAACCCACCATCCATCCATCATCCGTTACATCCATCATCCACTCGTCATCCGTATAAGTCGGGTTTTCATCCGTTTTTTAGAATTGAATTGGATCGGGTTTGAGCGGGTTTGGGTGAAATTGACATCTCTAATCTTATCGAGCACATTATTAATATCAAAATTTTAAAATTTTCAAGAATATTTAAACCAAAGATATGAACGAAACAAAGCAGTATTGACAGACGCGATAAAGTAAGCGATGAAACCTATTGGAATGAAGGATGTATTTCTCATCATACCCATGATTTTGACATTTTACCCATAATATCTTTTTTTGTGTTTAAAAGCTTTGACTGGTCATAATTTTTGGTCACGAGTTTAGAAATTAATAACATTGTTTTATCTCGTTAAGACGACCAATTTGAATATCAAATTTGACAAATTTGCAATTTGTAATTAGTAGATACGGCCGGACAAAGTTTATTTGAAAGAAAAAAATTGACTGATTAAAACTCTAAGCTACGTAACTCAATATGAAAATATTTTATCTCAAATCGAATAGCATAAAAGACGATTGATTCTAGAAAATGAATTTATGAATTTTGAACTGGTAACTAATAATTATGGTCACCTAAAGTTTTTCTTAGCGAAATGAATGACACTACTTGTAAAGTTGCAAACCTTAGAAATATCGTGTGAATTACACCTAAATTTTTTACTCCGTATAATTTTTGGTGATATGTATAAATATGAGTAGAATAAAATTGATTATTATTGATATAAATGTATGAGATAAATTTATAGAATTGGTAGGAGCTTTTGTATTGAGTCGAGTGTACCGAGTTTTGGTACCACCCTCTCACATAATTGAGGCGTCGTTTGTGTTTAATATGAAAAGATAAAATTGTCATGAAAGTTAAATTACTACTCCATACTCATGATGAATCATTTGGTTAGTATGTGACTTCTTACATTATGGAGGTTGAAATACTTGTGAAATATAATTTTATATGAATTTAACAACCAAAAATCAATTAACGTGAGATTTTATTTCCCAGAAATTACAATGGCAGCCAAACAACATCGAGATTTGGTAAAGCTCTTTCACATAACTATTGTGGTTCAATTAGGAGAGATAATGTGTAGAATGTCTAAGTGAGTGATATGCAGGAGATGACACTATTTAATTTTCTTTCCATAATATGAGTATATATCAATTGACATTATCATTTTAACTCATACTTTATACTCCCTCCATTTTTTCCATTTAGCCCCATGAGCCCACTTTTCTCCTCACAAAAAGTGGGCCAATGGAGCTAAATGGAAAGAATAAAGAGAGTATTAAACCAATTAGTATAACATACACATGGGTGTACTGTACTCCAAATACCCATGCTGCTTAGTTACATTTTTACCCTTATTACTTTTACCATATTTTAATTTTTTTAAAAAAAAAAAAGAAAAAAAGAGGAGAAAGAGGTTTTAAGCATCCCCTTCAGCATAGCCCCCTAAACAAAAACAATAACTTCCATTTACCCCTTTTTCCTCTCAAACTTCAATTTTTACCCAAAATCAACCTAAACATACATTAAATTTTAATTATTTGCACAATTATTCAATGAAAGGACATGCAAGAACTAATCGGTGAGTTTTAATTTTGTTTTTGTATTAATTTCGTTTTTTTTTTCAATGGTGGAACATTATTTCGGTACTTTTTTGTTATCATTGTTGTTTTATTTGTTTTAGGGTTATGAATTTGTCGATGTTTTGATTTAATAATTGGGGGAAATTGTTGATTATTAAGTTAGGGTTTATGAATATGTTAGGTTTTAGAAATATAATTGGGCAAAGTTGCATTTTTTTTTCAAATTATGAATTAAATGTATTAGTTTTTCAATTTTTTTTGGGAGATAGACAATTAGTATCGATTTTTTGAATATGAATCCATTAGTTTTGATAAATTTTTATAATGAATATGTATTGTAACACCCCGTGTTAATTTAAGTTAATTATAATTAGGAAATCAATAATTAATCATCCTCGCTCACTAAATTTCCTAAAACAATACACTACAATCATTTTTGCACCTAAACTAAAACCATTTTGAATTGCTTTGAATTTGAACTTTATGTTTACATTTTCAAACTCGATAAATCAAATGGAGAATCCTCGACAATTTTCTCAACGGCAAATTTTGGCACGCAAATCGAAGTCAAACATTGACTAAAGGGCCAAGCCACCTAAATGTGATTTAGTCACCTAATCCTGTATTAAATATAATTACTCATAATCCAAACCTAATTAAAGTAGCTTAAGCTTAATCATATTGATTATTACTAACACAACATATAATAATAATATCAAATTACTATTCCACTTTGATTTAACTAACACTTCCACTAAAACTCGATATATTGAGTTACACTAAGCCTAAACTGATAAACTTTTTGACGTTTAAGCATAATGATTTAATTCAAGAATATTCCACGAAAAAATATATATTTCGATCAAACAAGATTTATTTCAAAGTTTCGAGGATCCTAAGGCCAATTTTTGTTTTGATCACCCTTCAACGCTTTTTCTTCATTTTTATTTTCGATCTTATCATGAACCATCATTTTAAGACTATATATTTCATTTCGGGACTTTTCACGTAAGACAAGTCGAAGATTTCAAAACGAAAAATCGGGCCAAGTGACCCATGTCTTGGCGAGATTCTTGAGCTACAAGCTCAACATTGTCTTCCTTTTTCCTTTTGCTTTTCCTACACTATGGTTCCCTTGTCTCAAGCATGCATTCCACTCTTACACCCATGCCTTCCACTCTTACACACATGGTCTCCTTGTCTCAAGCATGCATGCATTTTCCTTACACAAGCTTACAACTTACATACTACAACTTACATGATACAAAAAAAATAAAACACAACTACTACTACTACTACACATACACGGTCCAAACACAACACAAACACCAAATATTTCTAAGTCATTTCCTCTCTAAAATAAACTCAAACTCAAGAGCAATTAGTAAGTTTATTCATGTGCAACTTCAAGAACACCATCCTTCCACTTCTTCTTTCCTTTAAATCATTTATTTCTTATTCCTTAAATCATTCAAGTTCATAAATAAATCTTTCATTAGCTATGTTAGTAATCACATCCTCTTCATGCTTATATTTATTTAAGAATATGAATCAAATTAATTAAAATACAACCATCACCTAAACATAAAATACTACAACACTTTAAAATTTTAGTTTAGCTAGTTTAGTTTTAAAATAAGTTACTAACTTGTTTATTTCATTCTTATGTACCTCTCCTAACCAAAGACGAGGAGCAAGGTGGTGGAGTCGATCTTAGCCAATTCGATCATATCGTTGATCCCGACAACTGCTAAGCTAATTCACTCATAACCTAACTAAGGTGCTTCACACTTATGTGTTAGGCGCCTGGAATTTGATTATATGTTATTATTTTTGATGCTTGTATGATTTATTTTATCACCTAGTAATCACATGTTAAATTAGGAGACAAAAATCGAAAAATAGAATTTGTTGCTCACTATACTAACCCACGGCCTACCCTAATTTTTTCACTAAATTTTTCGTTTTAATTTTTGTAAATTGCATGCTTAAAATACTTGTAATGAAATGAACATGAAAATATAATTAGTTTATGTTTAGGACTTAAAATGAATTTGTTATGAATTTAAATGTTATAATGTGTTTATGTGTGTTCTTGAACTTTTATGTTTATTCATGTGTTAAATGATTTTCATTTATGTATGATAATGTTTACTTATGTTTTCACATATGTTAAATGTATAAATGATATAAAGTAATTTAGTATTTGAATTAGAAGTATAAAAATCAAAAATCAAAAATCATATACATACATACATACACACGGCATTTTTGCCTTATTTGGACCAAATTTTAGTTTTAATTTTTCTAAATAACATATTATGATTAGACTAGTTAAAATAGACTTGTAGGAAAAATTTGAGAAAATTTCATAAACATATAAAATTTTGACTAAATAATGTTCATATGAAAAACATTAAAATTCATCACACATTCATGTGTTCTTCACTTAGGTGATTAATTTGATTCATAAATTTTATAAGTTTTAGTTATTTATTGTTTTTAAGTACTAATTTAAATCACTTTAGCATAAACTAGTTTATTAGTATATAAAAACTTTAAGTCAAAAACCGATAAAAATCGAAAAATGAAAATTTTGAACACCACCTCCATTCTCCACGGCATCCTTGCCAATTTTGGGGTTAAATTTATTTTTATCACTTTTTAGTTTATTATTAAAATAATTTAATTAGTAATTAACAAGTTGGAATTAAGAAATTAAAAGAAACAAATCAATTTTGATATAATATACATATACACGGCATTCCTAATTTAAATGGACTAAAATTGATCAAAATGAATTTATCACTTAGTTACTAAATTTGATTTATAATTAGGATTATATTAGATTGTATAATGAACCGTTAATAAAAAGAATCAACTAAACCGATAAAAATAAACGTTACCCGTATTAAAATGAATCTTATCGAGTGCTACTACCTATGCTTAAATTTGGATGTGGACATACGGACTATTTAAAATGAACTACGACAACCTCGCTAAAAATGGAAACCGCTAAAAGATTAGTTAAGTATATGACTAAATAAAACCGAGTTTCATTTCTAAAATGTTATTTAAAATCACCAAGTACAAAATGAACTTAACAACTTTGACTCTAGAATTTTGCACTTAGATTATAATAAGTTTTGTTTCCGAAATCATTTTTCAAATCACTAAATACAAAACGAACCTAACGACTTTGAAACTAGAATTTTACACTTAGTAAATAAAAAGCTTAGTTTTATTTTCTAAAATACCCTTAGTATAACAAAAATGTATAAGGGTATAAAGATACTAAGTATAAATAAAGTAAAATAATAAATACTAAAGTATAAAGAAAATAAAATAAAAATACTAAGTATAAAGAAAATAAAATAATAAATACTAAGTATAAGAATACATATACGTATAAAATATTTAAGTATAAAAATACGTGACAAATACGAATAATTTAAAATACGAATACGTATAAATACGAGGAATAGTAAATACGATGAATAGTAAATACGATGAATAGTAAATACGATGAATAGTAAATACTGATTGGATAGTAAAATAATGAATAGTGAAAAATATTTAAAATTTACTTAACGGACTCAAAATAAATAATTAAGTTTTTCTATGTGTTCTGCTTTACTCAAGAAGCTGTTACTAAAATTTCATTATACAAGTTTGACGTTATATTTATGATACAAGTTTTTCATTATCATTATTTATGAGCAAGAGAATGAGAAGTTAAGAAAACGAGTACTTGAATAAAAGACTAGGATTGTTCGCCATGTCATGACTCTTGAAATTCAAGTTAACGAGGTAACAGTATATGGGGACTTGGGCTCCTCCCAGTAGTTGCCCAAGGCGATTAACAATCTTAAGATTTCTTTTCTACATGAGTATCAACCTCGTGGATGGGGCATACTTGATATTACCGTGGGCCCATATAGCAAGAATCGAACGCCAACCCCATCCGGGGGTACCCGTCTCTGGTGATAGTCGAACTTTTTCGTCGGTGATACCTTTTGAATAGCGAATAAGTATGATCCTCGATAGGTAGTGTATGCATACATTAGACAAGGGATGTAGCCATCTTTATTACCTTAGATATCTTTAAGCCTGGCAGTCATGTCCAAGTGATGTTGGCCCTGCCGGCTACTGCGCGGATTATGTCTGCATGCTTCCGCCTTACTAACGAAGATTCATTTGTTATCACATGTTGAATGCATTTCCTTGTTTGTTTGATGACTATCTGAATGATTTGGTTGAGTATTGGAATGTGATTCGTTGAGTATGTTTATATGTGAGCGTGGTATGTTATTTGATTGGTTTATACTCGTATTAAATCATCATGATCTCCTTATGTGTTTTTGCTTGCATACTTGCTATTTGTTTCCCTTGTTTATTTATTATTCATATCGCATATTGCTTTAGAATTGCATGTGTCGAAAGAGTGTGCGGGAAAATGATGAGAGTTAAATGCAGGTACCCCGAGTCTTGACCGTTGATCTATCAGGGGATTTGAAGGCCTTATTTTGTAATCTATTTTGAGAGAACTTGTAAATCTAAATACTGCTTTTATCTATAAACTCGTATTATGTATCTTGAGTTTGTTAAACGATAACAATTTGGTTTTGTAATATATAGACTTAATTAATTTTCCGCCTTAGTTTAATTAAAGTCACAAAAAACCAGGTTATTCTGATTGGTATCAAAGTCGTCTCATGACCGTGAATGACTTAAAGTTATCTCACATAGCGAGACGACACTGGGCCGGACATTCATATCATATGTCGTGCATAGACTTATAGGATCAAATAATGAATTAGAAATCTCTAGATCGCTAAAATAATAACTTAGATCGTTTTTAAAATGTGAGAAAGGGTAGAATCTTAAGGACCGACCTAATAATAATAAACTAGTTAGACGAGCGATAGAACCTTAACTTCATGATTGTTTACTTGCTATTTGCTCTATGGCTAACTCTAGTCTGACAAAGGCCCTTAGGATGACGTCTACAGATTCCTCCCGTAATAATCTACCACAACGCCCACCGATGATGCCACGAGATGCATATATATGTAACCATTCCCACGCCATCGAGCAATACGTGGAAGCTAATGGGATCTCGACGACCGGACTCTACCACACTAGGGGCATTGGCTTAGGCCTGGCGATTGAGAGCTTCCACCGTCTGACGAATTTTGGACACCACTAGGATGGCAACTCCTCCTGGCTTACGATCGATATATGGATCGCATGTGTCACCCCGCCCCACCTCTGAGAGACTTCCAACCACCACGGTGGATGGCGCCCCACGAACTACTTGACAACTTGATGTATCAAGAATTAAGGCACGACTATCCTCCATTGCGGTTGAACTACTCCCGACCGGGAGAGGATCTCCTATCGTGAGACTCTTCAGGTCGCAAATCATATTTAGGGTCTTTGGACTCCAGTTTGTAAAATATATGTAACCGACTTTTAACCATCCTAAGAACGATCTTAATATCGTCTTCTTTTCCTACGGCTATGGGTGTTGTATTCGGATATGACGTTTTGTGAACTTATGTATTATATTCCTTGAAATGTAATATTTTACCCATGTATATGTTTATATATATGGAGACGTTATGTTACTACCTAGTCATGTGCTTTTCTTAATTCATTATTTTAAAATTTTACATACATGTTGTACTTCCAAATCTCATTTAAATTACCTTATCTAAATTGATTTCAGATGAGACTACCATGCGGTAAGAAGTACTCTGAATGGACACCAAAGGAGAAGGCCCGCAAGAAAGCCATCGAGGCCTACGCGCGACGTCAACAATTGAAGTCCTGGAAGAGATCACAGGACTCGAGCAATGCGGAAGTCGACTGGAAGACTAGGGCACTTAAGACTCCGTATATGGAATATCGAATTCCTGATCATCTCCGCCGATCCTCGGAATATACAGATGTGATCGAAGCGTTCATGCAGGGGAAACCTGAGACATTTGAGGGGATCAGTGGGACACTATACCCATGGATCAGGAGTATGAATGCGAGGTTCCTGGAACACTCCGTTAGAGAGGAATGGAAAACCTCCCTAGCAGCTGCGTGCCTAGACGAGGAGGCCAAAGCATGGTGGAGACGACTACGCTCCCCGGCGATACTTGAGGGTGAGTACTACCTGAGCTGGGAGGATTTCAAACTCGGTTTGAGCGACATGACTTATGCTGTTAAGTATAAGTATAACCATGAGGAGGAGCATCGCTACTCAAAATTTGCCTAGGATTTAGGGCTAATCTTTTGTCATTCTCGATTCAATTTCATATCTCTTGAGAATGTATCTAAACTTTTATGTTATTTTGCTGAACTTATGTCTAAGTTTTTCACCTTAGTTCATTTCATAGAGAATGTATTAGGAGGCTTGTAACGTTTTGATGTAAACCTTTTACATTATCAATGAAATGTCTTTTACCTTGCATGTTATATGATGTCTATCTTTGAACCACTCAAAATTTATACAGCCTTGTCGTTATTTTATTTTATTTTCAGAATGGATGCAAACAACTTGAACAACATTTGGGAAATACCCTCGGACATTACCCAAGACCTGAAAAGGCTGAGCTTGGATCTGGTACAGTCAGATGACGTTGACCTAAATGCAATGGTGGTAGAACCAGATTTATTCCATGATATACGAGCACTACAGTGGGAAGACCCAGCCTTGTTAGAAATCAGAGAAAAGATTCCATTAGAGGGAACAGAAGGGTTTGAGATCTACACTGATGGAAGTCTACGCTTCAACGGCAGGTGGTGCATACCTAACAATGAAGATTTAAACGCAAAAATCCTTGAAGCACATATAGTACTGGCTCCTCGGTACATCCTGGTTCAGACAAGATGTACAAGGACCTGAAATTGCGTTTCTGGTGGATAAGGATGAAGGCAGAGATCGCCGAGTACGTGGCTAGATGTATGATTTGCCAGAAGGTAAAATTTGAACACCAGAGACCAGGAGGACTACTCCAACCGTTGGAAATCCTCAAGGAAATGGGATTCCATATCCATGGATTTTATCATGGGGTTACCGAGACGGCCAGTGGCAAGGATGCGATATGGGTTATTGTAGATCGCCTAACTAAAGCACCACTTCGCCGTCCGATCAAGGAGACTTGGGATTGGAAGAATCGCCAAAGCTACTACGAAAAGGAAATAATACGACTCCATGGCGTTCCTCGACATCATATCGAACCAGGGACGCAAGATTTACATCGCATTTACGGAAGAAATTGCAAGAGGCTTTGGGTAGTAAATTGAAAATGAGTACGGCTTTTCATCCAAAGAATCGACGGTCGACAGAGCGAACTATCCGCATTCTGGAAGACATGTTGAGGGCATGCACGATGGAATTCAACGTGGAATCGGAAAGAGCTTACCTCTCGTTGAATTCTCATACAACAATAGCCATCATGCTAGTCTAGGGTGTGCTCCTTTTGAGGCAATCAGATGGCGAGAAAGTGTCGCGATCCGGTTTGTTGGGACGACGCTAGTGATAATGTGGGTCTTGGACCCCAGGTTATACAGATCGATTGAACACATAAAGATTATTCGGAGGCGACTACAAGCGGCTCAAGATCGCCAAAAGAAATATGCAAACGAGCACCGTCGACCTATTGAGTTCAACGGTGGAGATAAGGTCTTCTTAAAGGTCTCACCCATGAAAGGGTAAGGCGTTTCGGGCTAAAGGAAGCTTAGTCCAAAGTACATCTGACCTACGAAATACTTGAACGAATTGGCGGTGGCATACCGACTCGCCTTACCGCCAAACTTATCCAAAGTGCACGATGTATTCCATGTATCTCACCAGGAGATCTGAAGCGACCGAGTCACATTATTACGCCCGATGTGATCGCCATCGAGCCTAACATGCTTTACTCGAAAGACCCGGTGGAAATTCTCGCCAGAGAGACCAAATTCTTACGACGCAAGTCGATACCCTTAGTCAAAGTTCTGCGGAGGGACGTAAGACTGAACAAGCAACATGGGAGGCAGAAGGCGTCGATGAAGGAAAAGTACCGAGCTTTAGCACAGGTAACCTTAACCACCCAGAGTACTTTAAGTTTCGGGACTAAACTTCTTTAAGGGGGAGGATCAGAACACCCCGTGTTAATTTAAGTTAATTATAATTAGGAAATCAATAATTAATCATCCTCGCCACTAAATTTCCTAAAACAATACACTACAATCATTTTTGCACCTAAACTAAAACCATTTTGAATTGCTTTGAATTTGAACTTTATGTTTACATTTTCAAACTCGATAAATCAAATGGAGAATCCTCGACAATTTTCTCAATCGGCAAATTTTGGCACGCAAATCGAAGTCAAACATTGACTAAAGGGCCAAGCCACCTAAATGTGATTTAGTCACCTAATCTGTATTAAATATAATTACTCATAATCCAAACCTAACTAAAGCAGCTTAAGCTTAATCATATTGATAATTACTAACACAACATATAATAATAATATCAAATTACTATTCCACTTTGATTTAACTAACACTTACACTAAAACTCGATATATTGAGTTACACTAAGCCTAAAGCGATAAACTTTTTGACGTTTAAGCATAATGATTTAATTCAAGAATATTCCACGAAAAAATATATATTTCGATCAAACAAGATTTATTTCAAAGTTTCGAGGATCCTAAGGCCAATTTTTGTTTTGATCACCCTTCAACGCTTTTTCTTCATTTTATTTTCGATCTTCATCTGAACCATCATTTTAAGACTATATATTTCATTTCGGGACTTTTCACGTACAAGACAAGTCGAAGATTTCAAAACGAAAATCGGGCCAAGTGACCCATGTCTTGCCGAGATTCTTGAGCTACAAGCTCAACATTGTCTTCCCTTTTTCCTTTTGCTTTTCCTACACAATGGTTCCCTTGTCTCAAGCATGCATTCCACTCTTACACCCATGCCTTCCACTCTTACACACATGGTCTCCTTGTCTCAAGCATGCATGCATTTTCCTTACACAAGCTTACAACTTACATACTACAACTTACATGATACAAAAAAAATAAAACACAACTACTACTACTACTACACATACACGGTCCAAACACAACACAAACACCAAATATTTCTAAGTCATTTCCTCTCTAAAATAAACTCAAACTCAAGAGCAATTAGTAAGCTTATTCATGTGCAACTTCAAGAACACCATCCTTCCACTTCTTCTTTTCCTTTAAATCATTTATTTCTTATTCCTTAAATCATTCAAGTTCATAAATAAATCTTTCATTAGCTATGTTAGTAATCACATCCTCTTCATGCTTATATTTATTTAAGAATATGAATCAAATTAATTAAAATACAACCATCACCTAAACATAAAATACTACAACACTTTAAAATTTTAGTTTAGCTAGTTTAGTTTTAAAATAAGTTACTAACTTGTTTATTTCATTCTTATGTACCTCTCCTAACCAAAGACGAGGAGCAAGGTGGTGGAGTCGATCTTAGCCAATTCGATCATATCGTTGATCCCGACAACTGCTAAGCTAATTCACTCATAACCTAACTAAGGTGCTTCCCGCACACTTATGTGATAAGCGCCTCGAATTTGATTATATGTTATTATTTTTGATGCTTGTATGATTTATTTTATCACCTAGTAATCACATGTTAAATTAGGAGACAAAAATCGAAAAATAGAATTTGTTGCTCACTATACTAACCCACGGCCTACCCTAATTTTTTCACTAAATTTTTCGTTTTAATTTTTGTAAATTGCATGCTTAAAATACTTGTAATGAAATGAACATGAAAATATAATTAGTTTATGTTTAGGACTTAAAATGAATTTGTTATGAATTTAAATGTTATAATGTGTTTATGTGTGTTCTTGAACTTTTATGTTTATTCATGTGTTAAATGATTTTCATTTATGTATGATAATGTTTACTTATGTTTTCACATATGTTAAATGTATAAATGATATAAAGTAATTTAGTATTTGAATTAGAAGTATAAAAATCAAAAATCAAAATCATATACATACATACATACACACGGCATTTTTGCCTTATTTGGACCAAATTTTAGTTTTAATTTTTCTAAATAACATATTATGATTAGACTAGTTAAAATAGACTTGTAGGAAAAATTTGAGAAAATTTCATAAACATATAAAATTTTGACTAAATAATGTTCATATGAAAAACATTAAAATTCATCACACATTTATGTGTTCTTCACTTAGGTGATTAATTTGATTCATAAATTTTATAAGTTTTAGTTATTTATTGTTTTTAAGTACTAATTTAAATCACTTTAGCATAAACTAGTTTATTAGTATATAAAAACTTTAAGTCAAAAACCGATAAAAATCGAAAAATGAAAATTTTGAACACCACCTCCATTCTCCACGGCATCCTTGCCAATTTTGGGGTTAAATTTATTTTTATCACTTTTTAGTTTATTATTAAAATAATTTAATTAGTAATTAACAAGTTGGAATTAAGAAATTAAAAGAAACAAATCAATTTTGATATAATATACATACACACGGCATTCCTAATTTAAATGGACTAAAATTGATCAAAATGAATTTATCACTTAGTTACTAAATTTGATTTATAATTAGGATTATATTAGATTGTATAATGAACCGTTAATAAAAAGAATCAACTAAACCGATAAAAATAAACGTTACAGTATTAAAATGAATCTTATCGAGTGCTACTACCTATGCTTAAATTTGGATGTGGACATACGGACTATTTAAAATGAACTACGACAACCTCGCTAAAAATGGAAACCGCTAAAAGATTAGTTAAGTATATGACTAAATAAAACCGAGTTTCATTTCTAAAATGTTATTTAAAATCACCAAGTACAAAATGAACTTAACAACTTTGACTCTAGAATTTTGCACTTAGATTATAATAAGTTTTGTTTCCGAAATCATTTTTCAAATCACTAAATACAAAACGAACCTAACGACTTTGAAACTAGAATTTTACACTTAGTAAATAAAAAGCTTAGTTTTATTTTCTAAAATACCCTTAGTATAACAAAAATGTATAAGGGTATAAAGATACTAAGTATAAATAAAGTAAAATAATAAATACTAAAGTATAAAGAAAATAAAATAAAAATACTAAGTATAAAGAAAATAAAATAATAAATACTAAGTATAAGAATACATATACGTATAAAATACGAAGTATAAAAATACGTACAAATACGGAATACGAAAATACGAATACGTATAAATACGAGGAATAGTAAATACGATGAATAGTAAATACGATGAATAGTAAATACGATGAATAGTAAATACGGTGGATAGTAAAATAATGAATAGTGAAAAATATTTAAAATTTACGAACGGACTCAAAATAAATAATTAAGTTTTTCTATGTGTTCTGTTTTACTCAAGAATCATTGTTACTAAATTTTCATTATACAAGTTTGACGTTATATTTATGATACAAGTTTTTCATTATTGTTATTTATGAGCAAGAGAATGAGAAGTTAAGAAAACGAGTACTTGAATAAAAGACTAGGATTGTTCGCCATGTTGCGACTCTTGAAATTCGAAGTTAACGAGGTAGCTGTATATGGGGACTTGGGCTCCTCGGAGTTGCCCAAGGCGATTAACAATCTTAAGATTTCTTTTCTAGCGGAGTATCAACCTCGGGGATGGGGCATACTTGATATTACCGTGGGCCCATATAGCGATGGTGGAAACGCCAACCCCATCCGGGGTACCGTCTCAGTGATAGTCGAACTTTTCGTCGGTGATACCTTTTGAATAGCGAATAAGTATGATCCTCGATAGGTAGTGATGTCATACATTAGACAAGGGATGTAGCCATCTTTATTACCTTAGATATCTTTAAGCCTGGCAGTCATGTCCAAGTGATGTTGGCCCTGCCGGCTACTGCGCGGATTATGTCTGCATGCTTCCGCCTTACTAACGAAGATTCATTTGTTATCACATGTTGAATGCATTTCCTTGTTTGTTTGATGACTATCTGAATGATTTGGTTGAGTATTGGAATGTGATTCGTTGAGTATGTTTATAGGTGAGCGTGGTATGTTATTTGATTGGTTTATACTCGTATTAAATCATCATGATCTCCTTATGTGTTTTTGCTTGCATACTTGCTATTTGTTTCCCTTGTTTATTTATTATTCATATCGCATATTGCTTTAGAATTGCATGTGTCGAAAGAGTGTGCGGGAAAATGATGAGAGTTAAATGCAGGTACCCCGAGTCTTGACCGTTGATCTATCAGGGGATTTGAAGGCCTTATTTTGTAATCTATTTTGAGAGAACTTGTAAATCTAAATACTCTGTTTTATCTATAAACTCGTATTATGTATACTGAGTTTGTTAAACGATAACAGCTGGTTTTGTAATATATAGACTTAATTAATTTTCCGCCTTAGTTTAATTAAAGTCACAAAAAAACCAGGTTGTTACATGTATTACGTTTTAGAATTGAATATGTATGTTTTATAATTGAATATGTATGTTTAGGAAATGAATATGGTGTTTTTGAAATGAATTTGTAAGTTTAGTAAATGAATATGGTGTTTTAGAGATATATATGTATTTTCTGAAAATGAATATACTGAAATGAATATATAATGTGTATATATAATGACTATATAGTGTTTTAGATATGAATATATACTGAAATGAATATATAATGAATATGTGGTGTTTTAGAATTGAATATATTGGGTTTTGTAAATGAATATATAGTGTTTTAGAAATGAATATATAGTGTTTTGTTAATGAATATATAGTGTTTTGTTAATGAATATATAGTGTTTTGTTAATGAATATATAGTGTGTTGTAAATGAATATATAGTGTTTTGCAATGAAAATATAGTGTTAATGTTAGTGCACAAAAATTTGTTAATGTTTATTGTTTTCTATGATTTGTAGCAGTGGTAGCACTAATGGAGATTCAACAAATGAGACCCGAACCATGCTAAGGGCGAAAAGAGAATTGAATATATTGGGTTTTGTAAATGAATATATAGTGTTTTAGAAATTAATATATAATGTTTTGTTAATGAATATATAGTTAATGAATATATAATGTTTTGTAAATGAGTATTTAGTGTTTTGTAAATGTATATAGTGTTTAGAAATTAATGTATAGTGTTTTGTTAATGAATATATAGTGTTTTAGAATTGAATATATTGGGTTTTGTAAATGAATATATAGTGTTTTAGAAATGAATATATAGTGTTTTGTTAATGAATATAGTGTTTTGTTAATGAATATATTGTTAATGAATATATAGTGTTTTGTAAATGAATATATAGTGTTTTTGCAATGAAAATATAGTGTTAATAAAAAACAAGAATGGCTGAGAACAGTAAAAAAATATTAATTTTACCCAAAAAGAGTCAGTTACAAGAAAAAAAAAATATATAAAAATCCCTAAAGTTGGTTTAGTTATTAAGGGCAAAATAGTAATTTTAAAAGATTGAGTGTTTGGAGTATCATACACTAGTGTGTATGATATAATTTACCGTATTAAACAAGTATTCCGTACTCGCGCATGACATTATTGAGTAATATGCTTTATTTTGAATTTCAACACAAAAAAATTATTTTAAAAAAATAATTAAATATAAAATACACTTACGGAGTATTATTTTAACATTAAAAAGTTATTGACGGAGAAATTTCTATATTCAACCTATCAGTTATTGACGGAGAAATTTCTATATTCAACCTATCATTCATACGGAGTAGATCATTTATTCATCCATTTTCCATTCCATATGCATTTAAGCTCTAATTTTTATCCATCGCTTAAACTAAAATGAATTAAATTTGAGCTAATTCGGGTGCAATTAAATTTCCAAAAGGTAGAAGGACCCCAATTAACTCCCGTTATTTGTTAATTAGGGGATTAGGAAAAAGAAGCGCGAAACTAAAATCTTCTAAAATTAAACAACGAAAGCAAAAGGTAAAAGAGAAAAAAAAAGCTTCACACTTCGGCAACAATGGCGTCAACAGATTCACAGAAACAACTCTTCACTTTAATCCGCGATTTCGCCGCTGAAAAATCTCAAGGAGGTATCTCTTTCATCTTCTTCTTTCCTTCGTCATTTCACATTTCTCAGCATCATTTTCTCTTCATTTTTATTCTGAATTGTGTAGAGAAAAGAGTCTTCAATTTGAAGAAACGTATCGAAGAGCTTCGATTGGAGGTAGATGCAGCAAATAATGAACTCGAAAACGCGAAACGTTTCAAGGAAACCGCTGAACAAGAGCTCAAAGGTTACGAAGTTGAATTGTCCATGTGCCAAGCTTCAATTCAAACCATAGAGGTGTGATTCTGTATAATTTATTCAATAATCAGTTGATTGACGGTTTTCGGAATAATTTGAAGTGTTTTAGGTTTTATTTCTGTGATTGACATGTTTTGCTACTACTTTTTACATTAGGTTTTGTGTATCTATCTAATTGATGTAAAATCAGTAACATTTCGAACAATTGTAGACGTATTTCGCGAAGTTTATGCAATTTATGAAGTTTACTCGAAGTTTTGAAGATTTCTTTTCAAGGTTCAGAAATTGCGGCCATAGTTTATCACACGATGACGTTTGACATCTGATTGAACGAAACTGAGGGGAAGTAAGAGTGATTTGGACGCAGTAGTCTAGATTGATTTCTCTTGTTAAAGATTTTTGTCGCTTTTATGAACACCTGTATTGTATAATACTCCGTTACTTTACATGTCATATATTCAACATAATGAGATGCTCCACAATTTTTTGGCTAACATTTTTCGCCTTGTTGCTAAAATACGATACATGGATTAGAATGTTGCCGGTGTTTTTTTTGGCTCATTTGACTAAATGTTGTGCGTTTTTAGGCAAGGATTGCTTCGATTCAGGATGAGATTAGTAAAGTAGGATCTGATGTCGATGCTCTTAAGGTGGTATTCTCACTTTGGCTGATTAGCTCTGTGCTCATGATTCATGAAATGTCAGCTAGTTAACTTTTATTATCGATGTAATGCATGTCTTTGGCGTGGAATTTGCTTTGAAGAACAAAGAAGCGGCTCTTAGGTATCCTAGCTTCTGTGTGGACCGTCTATTAACATGTGATGTTTTCGTTAAACTCGTTGCTTCAATATCGTTTACCTGATTTTATCAATTCTCTGCTGTACAGAGACGATTTCATAAATCAGATGATCCGATTCAAGTCTGAAATCAGGTTTCTGCTGTAGACGACTTCCCCCATGTCATGTGTTATGCAAGCATGCATATGTTATTCATTTTCCTTCAAACTGTAAAATGGATTTCGTTTTTGACCATCATGCTTACTTAAACCGCGTTTGCTAAATCTTTTGAAGCGTAGTCTTTCACTTGTAAGTTTATTGACTCATTTATGCTCAGCTACTGCTAGTTATTAGTAGCATGCTAACGACGTGCTCATAAACTCTAAAGAATCTCTTCTTCAAGTAAATTGATAAAGCGCATATGCAGGGAATTCCAGAGCTACGCTCATTCACCGAAAAGAAGTGGTCCAAGAGATTCATCAGGTGATACTTTGTGATGTATAGCTAATTTTGCAAGATGATCCTCATAGGTCTAACTTCAGAAGTACAGCCTGCAATGACCACATACTATTAATTTTATTAACGGTTTTTTCTGCAGCCTTTTCTTTAGTAGTTTCAGATGCTAAGGTTGTACATTGCTCATATATTAAGAAGAGTTGAAAATCGAATATTATTTCTCATAAAGCGTTGATAAGGCTTATTCCAGTATCTCACTAGCCTTTCAAGCATTTACAGGGCACTATGTGCCAGTTGTGAATCTTGTGATCTGTGAAACATTGGAGTAACCAATTGTTGCAACTTGTATTGCAACTTGTTTAGAGGCTTTTAAGGTTCTGTTACTGGATGGCATAAAAATGTAACGCGTAGATGTTTTTCCGGAATTCCAAATATGTTCCTCGACTACGGTGTGTATTTATGTGGTTTGTGACTTCAATTGACCTAAACCCTTAAAATGCAGATACTGATATGAGTTTGCTGTCAGAATCAAACCATGTGAGCAGCAACGATGCAGAAGTGATTGATCTTGAGCAGAAAATCTCCATCGTGGTAGCTCAAACTGCAGCAGAAGAACAGGAATGCGGAAGGGAACAGGATCTGTACAATCAGGTCAACACTCATCTCATGTATACTCAATAGTTTATGTGATCATTGTAACAGAAAAGAAAAAATCTTCAAGCTGTTATTCAAGGCCACAGACCACAGACCACAGTATTCATATTTTATCTCCTCTTTTGTGGAGGAAGTTAGCGGACTGACTGATGACGCTTTGAGAACTTTGCAGCTACATCAAGAGATGGCCGATTTTCGGAGGAAACTGGATCTGGTCAAGGTGATCATGAATGACTTAAAAGAGCTGCAAAACTTAACAAGATATCCTGATTGATTCTGTGTTTTTATATTTTTTATTTCTACTCTCCTTCGTCTTACTGGTGAACCGACTCAAGCCAAATGCAGAAAATAAAGTGATAGAGCATCCCTGATAATTGTAAGGGCTAAGCTACTTGAACAGTAATACCGTTGAAGTTATGTTCCCCTTGCACAGGTTCACCGTTCCTAGTAGTTGCGCGCTGTTTTATTTTATACTGTCCTTGACTGAACATAAGCTGAGCTCAGAATTGGAGGAGAAATGTGCAACCATCAGCGAAGAGTTGCAGCAGAGTTCTTTATGTCCCGCTTGTCATTCTGATAATTCTGAGGCCTTGGCTGAACTGCTTCAAGAGATGGCGCATAGCTAAATTTTCTGTAAGTATTACGCCTCTTTATCGTTCACGTTTGGAACTGACCTTTTAATTTGATGGATATCGTTGTAAGTTAATTCAATGCCTCAGATAAATCATTACACATGAAATTATCGAGACTTTGTTGGATGAAGGGATTAAGAAGGGAAGGGACATGAGATATTAAAAATTTGGAAGGAAAACACCATATCTCCATTCCCTTCCTCTCCCCTCCCCTTCTTTACCCTCACCTCACCTCCACTCCAACCAGTCCCGTCTCTCCAAATATAGTATCTGAACGAAACATAGTTCACAATGCTTGCAAGTTATATAAACTTTCCTCATAGTTTGTAGGAAAACAGTTTTGATATTTCTCTCTGCAGTTTAGCCATATGCTGCAATACTTTCTTTAAAAGGTACATATAGAGTTCCGATCATGTACAAAGTTCAGATGGATAGGTTGTCAAAAATAAAAACAGAAGTGATTTTTTGGATTTTCTTTGCTCGGTACATGAATGGCCTTCTGCCACAGTGTTACTATGTATTTATTCTGTAAAAGGATATAAGGCAAAAGAATCGAGACAAATCTTGAGTGATGTATGAGTGTTTGTCCTCCATGCTACCCTTATGTTGGTGACATGCCTAAAGGAAGAATGAATGAAAAAATTACCGAGGGAGTGAGGGGTATAGAACGTAAACAATGCTGTTATGTCATATTCATCTCCATTTGGAAAAACCCGGGGAACTGAAGCCTTATCTCAACTCAAGAATCAGTTTTTCACTATGACCTATTATCTACAGTTACCTATCCTCGACGCGCTTATTCTTCTGCTTCTGCAGTAATCAGTGACAGTAATGTGGGCTTATTGCTGGTCTGAACCTGTATAGAAGTAGTATTTTTCGCCTGAACGGGAGTTTTTTGAGGCTTCACGGGAATATTTAGGGCCTGCAGTGTAGTGCTTGGAACCTGTAGGGAGCACAAAAGTAGCAATGTGAGATAATTGTGCAGTGGATGTCTGGAACTAAACCAATCTCAAAGGAAAGTCTGAACAAAAGGTGACTTTTCCAAATTAAAAAACGAACGACTTCTTAGTTTAGCCTATGATATAGGGCACATGATCATGAACTTCCACTACCTATGATATATCAATAGGTATTTTTGTAATGAAAGCATATTTATGTTTAGAACGCTTACGTTATATTTTGAGAGATACATTGGTGAAAGAAACTTGCTTAGCGTAACTGTTTTTGAACTTGCAGGCTTGGAAGTATCAATCTCTGTGGTAAAAAGTGCTGAAACAGGCCGATGATCTGAGAACTTACTCTCTCCGCGAAAATAGGAAAGTTGTTCTATTCCTTTCCCAAACCACATTATCCTGTCACACCTGCTAATAAAAGTTCTCTTAAAATCACAATAGATTTAACTGCCATTTACGCTGTCGCTTAGCTCACTTAATGCTTTAAAGAGTAGGTTACGTTGTTCATAGAAACGCATAATAGCTAAATGCACTTGCAGTTCTCCATCATATATTGAACATGATTATCATCATTCATAATGAGCAAAACTAGGTCAATATTGAATTTTTGGGTGTACCATGCTGGAGTTCGCTGCTTTTTCTCCTGAATTTGGAACTATTGGGGCGTGTTTATCTCCTGTGTAACAATTTCCGAGTTCTACAGAGTACTTATAGGTGGGTGCAAACTCTATGTCTCCTTCTTTCCAGCCTTGGAATACTCCCCCGTGTTGTTGTTCCTTCTTGAGCTGATCGAACTTTTGCAGTTCTTTCCAATTCTTCTTTCTTATAAGCTCCCTCGCCCTGTCGTCTTCCATGCATAGCCGATAGTTGAGGTCCCCAAACCAGAAGATTTTTCTGTTTCACGTTTTATCAACCGGTGTTTTTTTAGTAAACTGACAATAAAATATTCATTTTGGACCATTTTTATGTGTTTTTTCTTTTATAATCGACAGGGGGTGGGAGGATCTGACAGGTGACTAAATTGTCGGATCATTAATCGGGGGAGAGAAAACAAGATTTGAGGTTTTTAAAACTTACTCATGCCCCAATATCGTAGGAGGAAGAGTATCATCAAACTCCTGAGGTAGTCGAGGGAAAACAGTTCGTTTGAAAATCTCTCCGACCTGTTGGTTTCTTCGTAGTTCATCCCCTTTCTTCTCACCAGACGCCAAGTGCGCTGTGATGAAACAAAAACTGGTTCCATCGATTGACATACTGACGGAAACTGCACCTTTGTTTCCCAAATAACGCATCAAACCACACGCTACAGGATTTGCCTTCACATTTGAGATTCGATACTTTCTTAGAAGATCCCTTTTCATCCATACCGTGATAAAAATTCCGACCATTTTCTTGCTCGCCATCAGTTTGTATGCGGTATCACTTCCACCTTGCTCCCCGTGTTGGGTTTTCGACCTCTCTCTCATAGGAGTCGTGCTCCTCCTAAGGCCTGCTTGCCTTCCACAATTTACAGGTTCAGCATACTCATATTCATCGGCATCTAATGGACTCAGTGTCGGTGTCAACCAAACACATCCTTCTTTGTTGTTCAGAGTTTTTCCTATCAGTAAGTTCCACTTTCTAGCGTCTGTGTAGTCTTCCTTTCCAATTACCGATATCGTGTTCAGAGGAACAATCTCTTGAAACCTGTCAATGTCAATGACGTTGCATTTGCAAATTTAAATCACTAAAAATTTCGGGGTACTATTTCAGTCATTACTCGTTAATCATATTCGTCTTCTTTTTGTACAAAAATTTTGTGCAATAGGATTTATCGACCTGAAAAAAAATATTACTGTTTTTATTTTTATGAATTACCAACCCGAGAACATAAACGTCGACTGAGCTCTTTAAGTTTAGCCATTCCTCTAAGTCAGCAGCTAAGCCTCCTACGGGTGATTTCCCTCCGACGTTCCATGTTCCAACAAAGATTCTGTTCAAATACCATAACATTCACAAATCACAAACAAAATCATTACCATTTCCATGCACATTGCACTTCATATCTCAAACCGTATTAAAATAATCGATCACAGATTGAATACCTGAGTTCACGGGCTAAACCTGATGACTGCGGTTCTCCAGAGTTCACGGAATGACGACCCTGGTGTTCCTCGGGTTCACTATCTGCAAGAAACTCGTCATTGACAGTTGCCACTGAATTAGGGCATTTTATCTAGGACAAAAATGCAGTAAATAGAATTCTGTTTGCGTCTTTATTTCTTTGGACGTAAACATGGGTTTTTAAGCTACAACAAACCTGAAACCTCGGCTGAACTGGACTGTTCGTATTTCTTCGACTTCTTTCCGAGCCAACCCTTTGGCCGGCTGGATGTGGACATTACTATTTCACTTCCCATAGCTCAGCAATGTATATATATTCCATGCAACGGTCTGAAATCAGTTTTTTTTTTTCGTCTGTCGCGAGAATTCAATTGTCGTATTTGTGGGCAATATTTCTTTTGTTGTGGAGATTATGCACTAATTAGTTGATTAGCAAAAGAATTAATCAATTGAAGAAGTAAACAAGTAAGGTAATCACGTTAAAAGCCGGCAAATGAAAGACGTGAATACCTCTATAGGCAAATGTTGTGGGGTTTAGACGTTTGAATGATGCATAAGTTTTGAAAGGTCAAAGTAGTCTATGTATTATTACTTGTTATTGTTATTATTCATTCCTTTTATTTCCATTTTTTTAGGAAGACATCTAATATTTTAATAAATCTTCTATAAAAAGCCAAAAAAAAAGTCAATGTTGACTATGTATTGGTTGTTTCCACATCCAAAGATGGATGGAAGTTAGTTTTCTTTTACGCTTTTTTAGATTGTTGGATGTCGCGATTTATAATGTTGAGTACCTGACATTGGTACCGCTTTTAGCCAATTATAAAATTTCATGTGTAAAAGAAAATAAAAAAAATGTAATGGTATTCATGTGAAAGGTATGAGACCCGAGTTTAAACTTTAAACTCTCGTGATGTCTAACTACTCCTTTATTCAAATGATAAACGCTGTTCCGAAGAGATAAAAGAACAATACAAAAGCGAAATGTTTTGAGTTTAGTAGTCTAAGATGTCTTCAAAAACCGGAAAACTCGACTGCATCTCACTGTCACGATCCAAAAGTGTCTTGACGAAAGAGCTAACTGATGAAGGTTCATAGTGGTTGCTCGCTTCAGTAGTCTCAGTTTCACCTATGGCGGGGGCAAACTGGTCGTCGTTCTCCTGATTTTGAGTTGGTAAATCTGTTGCTAGAAAGCCCTGGATGTTGTGTTCTTCCTCATTGACATCAGTAGTTTGTAAAGGCTGAGTAAAACTTAAAAGGCATGATCCTGATTGACTGTTTGAGATCGATGAAGACGAGGACGAAGACGAGGATGTAGGGGACAATTCGTCCATATAGTGGCTGAACGACTCCTGCTGAAGCGAACAGTTGTCGCTGTAAGAGTAAACACTCGGAAATTGATTGTTTAAATGAATCCCACCAATGTTAAGATTTTGGATTCCTGATTGAATGGACGACAGATCCGTAACCGAGCTCTTGTTGTCCAGAAATGTCGGTTGGTTGATTGTTGTCAGACAGCTGATGCTCCGGAAATCTGAGAAGATTTTCGTGTAGGGTTTATGGGTGATGGGATCGATTCCCAATTTACTGAGCTTCTTCTTAAGTTTCGTGTTCCAGTAGTTCTTAACGTCATTGTCGGTTCTTCCGGGGAGTTGTTTCGCTATGAGGGACCACCTTCACCATCATAGCAAGATATCATAAAAGTGGCTCAATGTTGTTCGAAAGGAGGAAAAAAAACCAAATTATAGGTACTGATGCATCATGCAAGCGCTCAGATTAAATTTTGAGCACGTTTGTGTCGGTTATGTCAAGTCGACGAATATTATGATTTACCACAAATTGAACTGGAAAATTTAACAATAGTAACGCCAATATTCGCGTGTTACTAATAAACTATACTGAAATTTAGAGAATTTTTTGTTTAATACGTGGCTAAAAGAAACGAGAAGTAGATCTGATGGGTAACGAACCTGCTTCCAATTGCAGCGTGGTACTGAATAATGAGTTCCTCTTCTTTTTCCGTGAATTCTTCATGCTTTAGGTCAGGCCTTAGGTAGTTGGTCCATCGAAGCCTGCAACTCTTCCCACATCTGTTTAGACCTGTGCAAAAAAAAACTCACGGATGCCATAAGAAACGACACAATGCAGGTGCAGCAGATACTTTATTTGGTTCAAAGACACCTGTGTTAGTGATAAATATATGACTGTTTCCAAATAACTCGCAATAAACATTACCCTGTGCCGAGGACCATAATTCACACTGAGCTCCTCACATGCTAAAAGCGAAAAAAAATTGGAGACTAACGACAGGAAACATACCTGCTTTTTTCGGAACTTGTGTCCAATTCCCGGTTCCATGGCTAGAGACGTATGCGAGAATCTTGGCGTCTTCTTCAGGAGTCCAAAGCCCTCGTTTGACGTTTGCTTTGTCGCAGCACGGAGGTCTCCCCATGATCCTTAGATCAGAGTGAACGAGGCAAACAAGGAGCGGTACCAAAAAAAAAAAAGGAATGCAGGAGAGAGAGATAGGGAATGGAGTCGATATAATGAACTGATGCAAATGCTCGCTCACTATTTCAACTACTCACAGAAATTAAAGAAGAAACAATTAACAACTCCGGCAGCAACAATCGCATGCAATTTGGAATCTAATCGACGACATTTGCATGACAATTTTTTTTCTCTTCAAATTAATACCATTTTAGTTTTTGAAATGGCGTCCATTCAAATATGCATGCGTTCACGCATGTCATGTAAGGCATGCTCAGGCACCATCTGATTAAACCAGTGTCACAAATATATTCAATTTTCAAGTAATTGTAAATATGTGGTCTCAATTCTCAAAGGTCAGAAACTATAAAATCATTGATCAAGAAAATGATCCTCGCAAAGAAAACGAATTTTCAAATCAGCAAACGTTGCAACTCTTTCTGCAAAATCCTTTAGTATCTTTATCGCCGACCATGTAAAGAGGGTTCTTTTTACACTCGCCAGCGGAAGCCCACTCAGGACAGTTCACGTTGTCATCTGTACAGTCCCCAGAAGACGGATCATCTGTCCGAACTTTGTCAAAAGACCGGACATGAATCCATTTAGTTGCCGACCATTTTTCGCCTTCAATGACAGGGCAGCTACCATGCAAACTCAATGGATCAGTAGAAGCGTTTGGATGGAGGCTGAAAAACAGTAAAGCGTCACCTTTTCTAGGTTTCACTGCAAGACACCGTAAAAGTAATTACGATTACAAGAATAGAGAAAGGGAGTGAGTTTGCATGGAAACGTTTACAGCATAAGACACGTATCAGTAAATCTACATGTATAAAGTTGAATTTTAGGAAACAGCGTGATCTGGAATGTCGGATTATTTTCTCCTCATGCAAACTAGACTGAAAGATATACCTGCGTAGCCACCCTTTGCACAATCAGAGAAAGTGTCGTCTTTGGGTTGCTGCAGTTTTGCCTGGACACGACAACTTTAGGGTTAATAACTTTGATGTAAAGCGTGAAGTTTACAGAAACAAAAACCGCAAACAACATATACCTGTGAATGAGGAAAGACAGTTTCTCCACCCTTTTTGACATTAGACAAGTACATAAGAACAGTGGCAATGCGGTGTCCCCCTCGTGCCTGATTAACTTTGTCGCGGAAGTAATCAAAATGAGGTTCATATTTCTGGCCTAGCTTATACCGAAGAACTTGTATGGACTCCCCATTTTCTGCCAACAAACTTGGAATATTTAATTATCATCATCTACAATATATACATATACGAGTAATGTACAATACGAGTAAATGAGTAATAAGTAAAGGCAAGTATGTACTGAATATTCACCTATCGGAAAGAAGGTCCACGCAGCAATTCTTGCCTCGATTGCAGCAACTACATCGTCCTTTGAAGATAAGAGAAGAGGTTATAAGTAACCCTTTCACATTGAATCTAACCCTTATTAACACGAGACTCCAAAGAAAGTTTTCTTTTGGAAAAATTTCATTCGTAAGTAAAAACTTCCACTAGCATCGTATGTATTCAAATTCATCCTTTTTAACTCACAGGATTCAGTCACGACTCACGAGCAATGTGATTTCAATTCTTCACTTTGATGTTGCGTCCCTTACTTGACGCCTTGACGGTCAACATCGACACGACATTTTGGAACCGAATTTGAGTATGCCATAATAACTAAAAATAACTTCCAAGAACAAAATTATATATCACTTCGATAATACAATACTTCACTTCAATGTTGTGCAATACTTGTCAGACACTAAACATCTAGACGCCAACATGACACTTCAGAAAATGACTGTGTCCGACACTCAAACACCACGTCGTGAAGCTGAATTTGAGTAACCTTTCCATTCACTTACACTCATAATCTCATGGCATTCACTTAATTTCAGCTCAGCTCTTATAAGTTCAAGTCAGCTCCTACAAGTTCAGCTCTAATAAGTTCAGTTCCTATAAGCCGCATTAAGCTTTAATTTACACAGACTTAATTTCACTATAACTTTATTTCTTATAAGTTCAAATTTCTTATAAGTCAAATTTAAAAGTTCTAAAAGAAAGGAGGGCCTTACTCCGTACAATAAAATCTTTAGGAGACATCATATATTGTTCAATATGTCTAACTATACATTTACAAAACAAAATGTATACTAAGAAAGCAATTAAAAAACTACGAGTACTAAAATAATACGAGTAATAATCTGTATGTAATATAACAAACCTGACCCTTGTCGAGAAACATGCCGTAACTGGTGCGAACTTCACTTGGTATGCTCTTTCCAGACTCATTATCAGCCACCATTGACTGCTTCAACTTATCCCTCGCCTTGTAAAAACACGACAAAATTTTACGTATTTACAAACATTGTAATCTTATCCCTCGCCTTATCAAACTGTTGAAAGAGTTTCAAAACTTTAAAAGTTTTATTACTCGAATTTCGCATAAAACTTGAAAAAATTTCAAACGATGTTAACACGAAGAGAGCAGGCCCTAGTCTTTCAGTTGCCATTTGAAAATCACCTTAATTACAAAATCCCATGAATTCGAAAAAAAAAAAAATCATTTTTATTGTTTCATTGCCCTTAGTTAAGTTATTTCTCTCGACTTCTAAGTCGTAAAATGAAGTTTAATTGAAAATTCACGTGAATCCGATCGAACTAAAACAATTTATAATTCTCATAATTTTGGGCATCAAGAATGGTACTTTTCCTTAAAAATGGGTAAGATTTTACATTTTCTTAATTACCCAAAATCAAATGTTGAGTAAATAAGATGATCACATTTATCATAGCCAAAAATCCTGCAATAAAATTATAAGATGATCAATAAAGAAAACACAAATTCTTATTTAAGTCTGGGTATATCCGTCTCAAAATTTAAGACGAGTCAAATATTATTAATAAGACGAAAAGATAATAGACTTGTCTTTTATGGGTAAGTGGGAGAGTACTTCATCCGTCTTAAACTTAAGACCGATAACCTGTCTTAAGTAAAACTTATGGGAAAGAAAACGTAAAGAAATGAAGGAGACACATGAAATGCAACAAAAAAGGTGCTAACCATTTCAATAAGATGATCACATTCATCATGGCTCAAAAAACCCTCATACAAAAATGCTCTGTTCAATACAAACAAACCCCACATTTTTATAACAAAATTGTCATTACAAAAATACAACAAAATCGATTTTTCGACGCGAAAAAAATAACCTGGGATGCCATGAAAGTTGAGTGACATGAGTAGGATCAAATTCAAGAGAAGAACCAACAGTCTCACTTTTTAATCTAAGCACTGAAGATTTACCTAAGCACTGTGAATGTTGAATATAAAAGATTAAAAAGTATAGACAAACTATGAAAAATGCATGTAATTCCATTGTTTAATTGTGTGATCATACAGTGTATTTTGATGCAAAATTGTGGACATTTAAGAGGCTGATTTATTTTATTTGGAGACTTTTTTTGACAGAATCAGTGGGATTTTCTGAAGTAAACAGCCCATAGAAATATGTTCTTTTGTTCCTTTTTTAATGATTTCTAGTTTTCTACCACTAGAAACCAGAAGTGGTGTGAATAAAAGAAGGGTAAAAGCGCTCTTATCCCAACTTTGAGTTCGATTTTTATTAACGATATAGTTCGTTTATTTGGAAACAAAAAAAAAAAGAAACCAAAAGTAGAAATTCTCTCGGATTTTCTCAATGCACAAATTTGAACAGTTTTTTCAACTTCCATAGATAGATGAAATGAAATATTTTCCGTAATAAAATTTACATGGTAACTTATCACTTTATAAATTTTTTTTTATTATCTCTGGAATTTTAAACTTAATTAGTTTTTCCTACATTTAAATAACTTAATTAGTTTTTCCTACCTTTTATTTAAGGTTTGGCCATACGGACTTTGCATGATGACCGATGAGTGACTTAGCTAGACGGAGTAATTATGATTTATGATCCATAGAGTGATACAACACTTTGGCCTTGTTCTTTTCGGTGTTTTGAAGCTGAAGTTATAGGTTAAACTAAACTTATAAAAACTGTTTAGCGAAGGTTGTATAAGCTTAACTTGTTAAAGCTGAACGGATGAGTGAAAATGAAATCGATGATTCGTTGAGAAGTTTCACATGAAGGCTGAAGCGTTAGGGAGTTGGGTCAAACAAAAGATTGTTTGAAATTTGAATTGTGTCAAAAACCAATGGTAATTAAAGGCAATATCAAAAGAAGCACATGAACAACGTCAATGACGATTCTAACAATTTGGATCCTCTCCATTTCTTTCTCTCAATTTCCTCTCTAATACACTAATATTTTAATATATTTTCTCTCTCTTCATTAAAAGATTATTTTTATCAAACAATTACAACCCTTAAAATTTTCACAAAAACCGATCTCAACCGTTAAAAAGACACAAGAAATGGAGAGGATCTATACCCCAATTCTAGAGATATTATTGCAAAAACAGATAGGTGGCCTTTTAACGTGTGAAATCAGTTGATGTTCTCAATTGTGTTGAGTGTTTGACATAAATGTTCGAATGGATAAACAGTAGAAATGAACGTCTCCAGTTATGAAACTGATTGGAAAAAATTGCAGTAAAAACACACAATTACCCAAAATAATTACAATTATGAATTAATGAGCACACTAATTACACAATATGTGCTGTAGTAACCTTCTCACAATGAGTTATGAGTCATGCATTACAACTTTGATCATATAAAACCAGGGGCGGCCCCAAGGGGGGGCCAAGGGGGGCACGGGCCCCCCTACTCCTTTTCTGAAAAATCAAATATGTATTAAAAGCTAAAACTAGGGTTATTAAATTTATAGTTGTTAAGGTGGAAAAGGTATTTAATATACATTTAAAGGTCATGGGTTTAATTCCCATGACTATCTTTTTTGAAATTAATAATGCTCTTGCCTTCGACTCTTATTTCTTTTTTATATTTTTTTTTGGTCAATTCTATTGACCTATATTTTACTTTTTTTGGTATGATTATTTTATACTCTTCATATTAATTTATAAAAATTGAATGTTCACTAAATTACTTTATTAATACATTCCTAAATGAACAAACTAAAATATATGTCTAAATTAGGCTCTTTTGTTATATTGATACTTTATCACGAGTAATGTCAGCTTTCTAATTCGTAATAAGTTATAAAAGTTATATAATACTACTTCATATTATATAGTTTAATTTTCATTTTTATATCATTTTTATATTTAAGCTCAAAAACTTAAAAGTTCAAATAATTATATATTTCTATTAGAAAATTATTCATTTTTCTAGTTTCAAAATGCATACTACGTGAAATTTTGCTTTTAATTGGTCAATGGGTCGAATCGGGTTTTGACCCATTATTAGTGGGTGATTTCGAACTCCATTCATTTCAGTCACGAGTTGAAATTTACAGGTATTGACCCTAAAAAACCGCGTGAGAGTAAGCTGGATTTTGACGGGTTTACTCGTCGTAAAAAAAAAAATTTAATTCGCCAATAGGAAACGTGCCCCCCTGCCTCTAAAATCCTGGGTCCGCCACTGTATAAAACTAATTACAGCCTCAATTGTTCTAGTTAGAAACTATTGAAGAGCACACAAGTTCTGGACTACCCAACCAGAGTTTCTGGTCTCCACAAATAATGTACAAAATGGGTCATTCGAGTTTGTGGTCAAATGTTTAGAAACATAGACTGCTCTTGAAATAATCTTCATTCTGCTAAGTAAATACGGAGTAAGTATTATGATTTACGACTGTCAAGACGATCAACAGCAATGTTCAGAAGATCATAAGCTAACATGCAGCGACATGAGAAAGATAACAATTGGTCTGCGACTTCACACATAAGTGACAATCAAATTTTTCAGCACCCATTTCTTCAGGTGAATCATTACTGCACAAAATCAATTCAAATCACAATGAACAATATCCGACGTTGTGCAAGGGTCCGATAACAAGTAGTACACAGACACCATCTGCATAGTCCACTAACAAATACGACTAACAGTCCACCATAGAACAGCTACCAGACCATACTAGGAGTCACAAACTCGACCAAAACCGAGCCAAAAACATAAAACTAAAATTGACAAGAGAATGGATCAGAATATCTGGCTTGGTTCCCCTCAAAAGAGAGGAAACTTAAATAGCTCAGTTATTTCAACGTCGTTCATCTGGGGAAATAATCATCACTTCCAATCTCTTTTATAAAAGACTAGATAAGGGTTTTTCTAACATATGCATCGAATGCACATGTTAAGCAACTCAAAAGGAAATAAACTAAAAATAATGTCTTTTATAAAAGACTAGATAAGGGTTTTTCTAACATATGCATCGAATGCACATGTTAAGCAACTCAAAAGGAAATAAACTAAAAATTATTGCATTATACTCATAATTTTTATTATTGCAATAGGTATTTTTTTTAAAGAAATAATTTCAATGAATATTTCCTTTTTAGAAACTTAAGATGTACATGATATGCACATGTTAGAAAAACCCTAATATTAATTAATAAAATAAAATGTAGAAACATCTGAATGCATAAACCATAGCAAAAACAATGGAAAACGCCAGAATCTCAATTTCCAGATTAATCTAGGCAACGTACAGCGCTAATTACGCTACTAAATTTAGCATAACAGAGACTCTAATTTATTGCCATAAATATTATAATTAAATTATTAACAAAAGAATTAAAAATTGAAAAATTAATTGAAAGATTAAAATTTTTTTTGAGTTCTGCTCAGTAAATCGAAGTTTAATCTCACAGTTTGCGAACAAACTCTGAAGTCTGACATGTGAAAATATTCGTAATTCATCACAGCAGATTGAATTACTTTCAATTTTACAACACAAATTATGTTTTAAAAAAAAAACTAAAATTAATTGAAAAAAATAATAAAAGAATTAGATGAATGTAGAAGCTCTCAGACAGAATTCACAGTCAACATGTATGTATCTGTATAGCGTATATCGCCTTTTTACTGAAAAAAGGCAATGTAATCATCGAGCTTAAATTTCATCTACAAAAAAAAAAAAAATATATTTCAAAATAAAATGAAAATAAATAAATTAAAATTTAAAATATTTAATGGAGATCAGAAATGGTTAGTTTGTGTCTTTCAGATATATTCAGAAACACGGACCAAAAGTTATTCATCACTTCTCATTGAATAAATTTATTTTCTTTAAAAAAAAAAAAATTGAAATAAAAATTAAAAACAAGAGCAATCATCAGAGACTTAAATACATAAGAATCATGGAGATCATATTGTTGCAGTTTTTTTCTCATCAGATGATTGCCAAAACCAAACATTATACTCCCTCTGATTCAACAGTTCGTAACGAAAATGTCAAACGTTAAGAACATGTTGAATTGTTGGGGAAAAAAAAATAGAAGATTAAATGGAAAAAAAATATGAACACGGAAATTGAATAAAAGGAGGGTGAAGATTGAGAGATGAATGAGTAATTAGAGAGTGGAGAGAATATATACGCAATTGAAACGGCTGAGGGTATGGAAAACCCTACCTTGAATGGCCGTTAAAGGCCCAACATTCTTTTAACCAGAAAAAAAGGCCCGTCATTCTTTTAACCTAAATCAAGGCCCGTCATTTTTTAGGGCTATTAGTTACTCCGTATTTACGAGTACTACTTAGTTGTACGCTGGGTCGATTTTAGATTTTTTGGATGTACGTGCAGATTAAATTGATAAATGGGTACGTTAGGTTATATGAGTCGAGAAAAATATATCGGCGGTATAATATGTGTCGGATAAAAGTTAGAATCCGGATAAAACCAAGTTCTTAGCGTCTTTTTTTTTTTTTTTTAGAATGATTTGGTAAAATAGTGTTTTTTAAAAGAAAAAAAATATTAAAGTTTTGGATCGGAAATAAAATTATTTACCCTTATGGGTAGACCTGGCAAAACAAACCCGACCCGACTCGACAAGGCTGACCATCGAGACCCGAAAGTGACCCAATAATTGCAACCCTCGATAAATAGAAGTACGTCTTGTTCATTAACATCTCGTAGATATTCCGCCATAGTTAGGGCAGTTAAACCAACCCTCATACCAAATTGACCCGACCCGACCCAGTCCCGACCCGCAAAGCGTCGACCCGAAATTGACCTGAAACCCAAATTGACCCGATATAAAGTACTCTTGGTAACTTCAAATAACTTCAAAATAACTTATTTGATATCGTGTAATCAATTAATACCAATTGTATGCTTAAAGACCTTAAAAATTAACCTTTTGACATAAGAATCGTCCTTTGCTACCAATATTTTGCATTTTGGCCCGAAAGTGACCCGATCCGATAAGACCCGCCCCAAATTGACCCGTAACCGAAATGACCCGATAACAGCAGACCCGAAATAGACCCGAAATAACCTGACTTGGTCAGACGCGAAATGACCCAGCCCAGACCCGACCCGATTGACCCGTTTGTTAGATCTATAGTTATAGGGTGCATGTAGATTTGATTTTTTTTTAAGCTACAAAATGCAATCACGCAAGGCATTTTACCTGATTAATTAAAAGAAATGAGTCGTAGAACAAAATTAATTATTCGTCTACAGTACTTAGTGCAATTTGAAGATCAAATTTCTCAAATATTCAATGGAACGATGGATCCCTCAAAAGCTACAAAAGGAATACGAAGACGTGCTGAAAACATTCATCATGGTTTGAGATTTTTAGTTTTATCAGAGAAATTTTTTAATTTCGTTTCATGTTTATTTTCGATTATTTTGATCCTTTACCAGTGTTGTTTGGATACTCCGTATTTATTAATGAACTAGTTGAATGGCCCGTGCGATGCACGGGTGTTAAAACATTGATTTTTATTTTTTTGGTGGTTGTGTGTCTTTCAATACAATTTTGTTGATTTTTTTACAATTTTGGTTGTGTTTTTTTGTGGTTTATGTCGTATTCGGGATTTTTCTTTTTCTTTTTATTATTCATTATTTCATGCGAAATAACAGAAATCTTAATATTTCTTCTTCAATTGATTTTTTGAGCACATGATTTAGTTTGACTATTAACTGAAATGATGTCAAATATTATTTGTCGTTTTACAGAAGAGATCGTTTCAATTTAAAATATGTTACGGAGTATTTATTTATTATGGTTATGGCAAAAGTTTCTGTTGTAAAAAGATGGACACTGCATAGTTCTTGATGTTTGTCGGTTTCTGTCAATATGTCGTTAGTTTGTATTATTATATGCTTTTTATAATTTATCCTTTACTTTAGACCAGACCCATGCAAAAGTCACACTAACTAAGTCATCACCCAATTTTATTCTTAATCATATACTCCGTATTAATTATCTTGACCCATATATATCCTACAATACAAATTGTTCTGACATAAATCATCGATCTAATCATCTTTTTACTTTTTCTACCCCTTCTAAATTTCTCCTTTTTGTTTTTTATCATCAAATCTTATAAATTTTCTTTTTTATTCAATTAATAATTATATGATAAATATTATTAATTTTACCCCTTCTTAAATAGATTAAACAATTTGTAGACATAAAGTTAACCTAAAAATTAATTAATTTTTGCCAAAGTTACACGTGGTGCATAAACCACATCCTCACCTTTTTTTAGAATTATAAAATTAAATTAAAATCAATCCATCTTCTTTCTTTTCCCAAACCTTCATCTTCATGTCTTCAATAAAATTATTCGACCCCCTTTTTTTGTTTCCTTATTTATCATCACCAAGATCAACACATTTTCACTCCTGTAGTTGTAATAGTTTTAAAGCCCATGCGATGCACGGGTTTCAATAACGTGTATTTAATAATTTATTCATGATTTATCGTTTTTAATTTGGATTTAGTACAAATATTAAAAAAAAATCAATAAATATGAAGAAGGGTTATTGATATCATGTTCATTGTAATATATAAAAAAATATTGAGGAATATAGAATTATATAACTGTAAAATGTTTATATAAATTTGTACAGTTTTTAGCTTATTTATGAATTATGATACTATGTTGTCATTATTATTTTCATAGTATTTGTATTTCATTACTAATTATACCTAAATTTTCTTAGTAACCTTGTTTGTGACTTTAGTTGATTAATTTTATATTCCTATACCCCTTTAACTATGATTTATTCTCTTAGATGCACGATAAATTAGTTTGAGATTGTCTCAAAGAAGACTTAGCTTTGAATTCAACTTTTTTTTAGAAGAGTTTTATTTAAATATTTGTACCTTATAGAAAAAAAAATTAATTGCTTTAAATTTTATTAGATTATAAAAATATTATTTTTATAAATCATCAAATAATTATGGTAACCGTTACCCATGAGCTGTTCAATTTATATGAAGAGGTAAATGTATCTTGTTGAAAATAATATAATAAACTTAATTTCCATAATATTAATCTTAATATTTTTGGGTAAGTTTTTATTCAAATTATTTAGAGAATTGATTACTTTGAATAATATATGGAAAAATGTTAATGGGTAGTCGTATGAAATTAAGGAAAATGTTAGTCTTTATATTTTTTATCTTTGTTTTCTTCATTTAAAATTTGTAGAAAGCTAATTGCTCTTAATAGAATTTATTAGATTAATTTGCAATTTAATTGATTATCAAATGATTATTTTTCTTAGATTATCAAATAATTATGGTAGTTGCTCACTTTGATTAATAAGTAATTTTAAAAATATTTTTAATTATCAATAATAATTTATAACCTAATTTAATGGTAATATATTATACGAATAATATAATTGTATATTACCGACTTTATACTTTTGAATGTAAAATTTGGGTATTTTGTCCAAAACTACCGTATTTATGCTACATTTATTTTTAAAAAATGGAAAGTATTGCCTTAATTATTTTTATTTTGGAAAAAAACTATCAACATTCATCTACGCCATGTAAATTAGTTTTTTATTATTTTTTTTCCGTCATTTTCAAATGCTCTTCTACAAAACTGACATTCACTATTAAATCAAAACTTAATACGATGAAACTAATTAAAAGGTCAAACATTATAAATTATACGAGTAAAAAAATATCATATAACGATAATTAATGACTTTATTTGATATATGACAATCAATAAATCTTGTATTTCTATTTTATCTTTCATGTTACATATAGTTTTGCTATTGGTTTTGTAATCAAGTTTATTCAATGAGAACAAAAAATCTTGAATTTAAAATATAATTCTACAATATATACAACGGAAAAAAGGATCATCACCAATTCAATCAAGCTATGTTTAAATAACAAACATGGTAATTAAAAAAAATATAAAACTCTTCAAAATTAAATATTTTTATCAAATCAAATACACCGTAAAAAATAGAAATAACGCAAATCGTAAAAAATAGAAAAACATTAAAAGGGGATAGTGAAAAATAAAAATTTGAAAATTTGTCATCAAACTAATACACCATGTTCATTCTTTTTATACCTAATTTTCAAATATTATCATACAAAATTGACATGAACAATCAAATCTAAACTTAATACGATGAAACTAACTAAAAGATCAAGTATGATGAATAGTAAATATTATTATACAACAATAAATAATGATTTGATATGAAAATAAGATAATCAGTAGATCATGTATATCTCTTTTACCTTTCACGATACATATTCGATTAATTTTGTAATCAAGTTTATTCAATGAGTACCTCAGATCTTGAACTTAAAATATAAATCTGCAATATACAAAGGGAAAAAAGATCATTATGAATTCAATCAAGCTATGGTTAAATAACAAACATGATAATTAAGAAATAAACCTTTTCAAAATTAATACACATATCAAATCAAATACACGTAAAAAAATAAAAATAACACAAATCGTAATCATAATTAAAACATAATAAACTAAAACTATTTAACCCGGTACCTTGGAAGACAAAGCTACAGTTTTTGATATATATACACACAAAAAAGGTTTGAAGACTTACCTAAAAAAATATCTTATGTATTATAATTAAACAAATAAAGTATGTGTCATATAATTGTTTCTTTCCAATTTTTTATTTTATTGAATGCGAATTATTTAATCTATTATCTTATGCGATTTTTTTTTTATCTTATGTATTATAATTAAACAAATAAATTATGTGTCATATAATTGTATCTTTCCAATTTTTTATTTTATTGAACGCAAATTATTTAATCTATTTTTCAAATGAATTTTTTTAGTGGATGAAATACTTTGATATTTATACTCATTTGATAGCATTTTTCGTTTCGAAAATAATGATGTTATTTTTATATTATTTCGACAAATACATTTTATGAAACATAGTAATCAAAGACTTAGCTAAAAACTTTCTAATGTTTTATAATTAAATAAGGGAATTATTTCTCATATAATTATTTCTTTCCAAATTTCTATATTTTCACAATTTAATTTATTTTTTAATGTAATTTTATGATTGGTCTAAATCTCCTTGAATTAAGGAGAGCTCACGAAAAAAGCCTCTTTTACTTATATATATATTGATTGATTGATTGATTAGAGCATGTACAATGCTCAGCTTTCCTTTTTCTATACAAAATCTTCTCTTTCCTCTTATAATTTTTACACCTCATTTTCTTTTTCTTTTAACTTACTTTTAATCATCCTCTTAAAATTTACCAATATTTCCTCACAATAGAGGGGTTTCCTTTTCCTTTATTTGGGCCCCACTATATATCATTTTCTTTTTATTTTCATCTTATTACTATTAAAAGAATTAATTAGTAGGTTAAAAATAATTATTTTACGATAATAAAATTTGTACTCTATTTATAGAGAAAAAATCAATTAAGATTTTTTTTTAAAAATAAATTTTTAATTAAATTTGTACTATAAATAAATAGATAAAATAAAGAGATAAGATATGGTTCATTTTTTAAGAAAGAGTAGATAAAATAAATAATAATAAAATAAACAAAACATAATAAAATATAAAAAAAATATATATATAATAATATATTTGTGGCACAATAAATAATGGGTGTTGTTCTTTCATGTACCACTTTTACTCATTCGTATACACAATTTTCCATTTTATACCCCTTCTTTTATTTTCCCTCTTAGTTTTTCTCTCTTTTCTCTCACCTTTTTAAATTTACTCATTCATATACTCCATACTACTTTGTACACTTTTTTTTTACTCATTTTTGTACACTTTTTTACTATTTTTGTACACTTTTTTTTATTCAAAATATATATTAAAAAATAAACACTAAATTAAAAAACATTAAATATTTTATTTAAAATATTGAAATATGTATTTTACAAAAAATAAACACTAAATTAATTCACTAAAAAAATATTAAATGTAACAAATTACAATATTAAAATAAAAAATAACAAAACTTTAAAAAAAAAAAGAAAAAGAAAAAAAAAAAAAAAGAAAAGAAGAGAAACTACGTAGCCGCAACACCCACCCCTCCACCCCCAAAACCCTAAGCACCAAACACGCGTGGACACAATTTTGCCGGCACCGATACGTACCATTGCCGACTTTATCTCGTACTCGTCTCTTCATTGTCATATTTTAACAACATACTCCATATTATATCACCATTATCACACAAAATAAAATCGTGTTTATTAATAAACCGTTTAAATAAATGATATTTCAGTTGAATTATTCGTAAAACCGTTAAAATAATTAGATTTACCTCATGAAAGGGTAGGGTATCCATCATAATTGCTTGATTATAGTTAAACTATGCAACTTAATTGTGAATATAAAAGAGAGAAAAAACTGTAATTAAAAAGAGGTGAGGGGTATTGAATGGAAAATTAGGGTAAAAAGTGTACAAGAATAAATAATTGTGTACATGAATGAGTAATACCGTAAATAATAAAGGAGTCCTCTATAGTCTATAGATGGAGGACACCCCTTCCTCTCGGCAAAACAAAAGGAAACCCCAATAGAGGGGATTTCCTCTACACACTTTTCTATGCTCCTAAGGCAATTGTTGTGCATGCTCTTACTCCGTAATTTTTATGCTTGGAAAAAAAATAAAAAGACCAGCACGTGAAAATGAGTCAATTAATAAACGAAAATATTAATAAGTCGTAAACAAAAGCCGAATAATGTGATATCCAATCTTGTACTCCGTACTAAGTAGGTTGTCGCACACTATCATCAGGACAAAGTAATACGGAGTATCATCAAAAATGTGATTCAGATCCGTAATTAAGATATCATCAGGACAAAGTAATACGGAATTGACCTCTCACGAATCGGTGTCCTTTTACACCGTTTTTGTGCTTAACCTACGATTCATTACATTTTGCTTTAGTACACCATATTTCAGATATCGTTCATAGGGACTCCTTGACTGTATGCCCTTGTCGAAGAAACTTATATAAATAAAACCGAAGGTTTGTTTCAACAAGACGAGACAATTTCTAGTCTAATCAATTGTCTTCACTTCTGTGACGACTTTAAAATTACACGCTGCAGGTCAATCCATGCAAATTTGATACAAAATTTAATTTAATGACGGGATAGAAAACTAGAGTTTAAGAATCAGGCATTATTCTTAAGACGCTTATTTTCACAAACGAATCAATGCATCACCAGAACGCTCTGGCGTCGACTGCCTTCCATGATTTGTCACCACTGTAAACAGCTATAGACGTAATCTCCCAGCAGGGGAAAGGTGGTGCTCACCGAGTCATCTTTGTGCATGATTCAGTGTCATTAATAAAATGGTTTGTTGGGGATGCTACGGAAACTGAGCAATGATGGCAAATTCCTCAGAAAACCTGGGCTAAAACGGGGTTCAAACTAAAAAACTAAAATTTGATCGATAAATGTAAATTGATGCTAAGGGTAACACGTCTTTTGGATGTATAATCCCGCAGCAACTATGTTTCGTTGACAGCTAAACCTCTTCCTCTAGACTATTGTTCTTCCAGGAAAACGAAGCTCTGTAGGGTTAAACAAGAAAAAAAGATTTAAGACCAAAAGACAAACCAGTTACGGCAGGTCAATCAACAGGAGCAAACGAACGACTGAAAAATACCTCTATATGACATTCAGTAACACGGTAACATGAATATCAAGTCAAAGAAGGATCAGTCTTCATCTCTTCATTCTCTTTATCCTCTTTCTTCTCTTCATTCAAGTCTTTGGGCATCGCTTGCTTGCTGTGGAAAAAAGAGACTCGATAAATATTGTATACAGCAGGATTAGGTAAGGTATTAAAACTGTTACGAGACCCTTCGATATCATAAGAAGCGATAAAAAGAGTACTATAGTATACTTATAAAAACACAGAGCAAAGGAAAAAAAAAAAACATGTCTAATTTTCGGCCTATTTCAGACACTACTGACAAAAGTTTAATAGTTTTCGTCAAAATAAAACTACACTGTACAATTCAATGAAGTTGAATAGTTTTCGTCAAACCTAAACATTCTTATAGTTGAGAGCATACAAGCCTACAAGGAACTATGGTTGCCTGATTCATAGTAGCCCAATATGAATATATGATAGACACCTTAGAAAGCGTGACTTAAATTTTAGCTAAATGCCATGACACGACACGATACAGATTCAAAATTAAAACGAAGCAGTCTAGACTCTAGAATTTAGATATAAGTGAAGCAAGTTCGGTAACCAAGCGGAGCACTCCCCAATTCCGTGTACATAATCTGATCCTCCAAACCGCATGCGGAGTTTGATAATAAAGCCCGCTTCTTATATTCATGTACGATCTTACTCATACAAAGAATTCCAAAACAACTTGGTATCATTGTTCTTAGGCTAACCCACGGGCAGAATATAGCAAAAACTTCACCTTTTATTTCCTTTAAACCGTGAGCAGGTCCAATACCTCAACAATTTAACACGGGACACACCTTAAATATTACCACTTCCTTTCCCTAAGGTTGAGAGCCGAAAAATAAAAAGGATCATTAGCATTAAACACACAATAATGCCCATGTCACATGCACAGATGCAAATCCACTTTCGTACATACAGCTTCCGCCCACGTTCTCCTAGATTGCACCACGAACTAAGCAACCAAAAATTTTCACGGTAAACTCGATGCTACATCGCTACCTCCCTCTCTAGCGATTCTCAACTAGTTTGCCTGATTGCCTTTACTCATGAGAACTTCTCATATACATAGAAACAATCATCGAAACTCAAAACGAATAAAGAAAGTGATTCCAACCAGAATCCATTAACACATTTTGCGAATCGTCTATGTACCCACGATATATGACGCTATATGCATAAGTAGATACATTATGTTCCGTCAACAAATGAATCTTATCAATGATTCAACTTAAGCTTATCCAAATACTACTTTTCTGAGGTAAGTGGAGGCACAAACCCACAACAATTCAACAATGGCAAATTCCAATTCAACTACAGCCAAAACCTATTCTATACAAACAAAAGACTTACAAACAAACACAACAAAAGGATGAAAGATAATGAACATATACACATCTATTACCCTTTTCCTGAAGAGGGGCATTGGTCATATCATCACACAAAATTACAATTACGAGCTACGGTACTACATTTCGATTAAAAAAAAAAAAAAAAAAAAACTTTCAATTAGGACCTCAGGCCACTCCAGCTAGGTAAGGGTTCAAAATTTTACGTCGTAATATTTTGGTGCACATATGGTAGTCAGATATATGGAGTCAGTTGAGGACTTGAGGTCTCTTATCAAAGACTACGGGTCCATGGCAGTGGATTTCTTACGTTTTAGCAAGTTCTATTCTTTAATCCTTGGGTTTCGATATAGTAATATACTATAATCTATCACAATCCCAGTTATGAAGGAGTATGCTGTAACACAATGAAAATTTACTTCTTACTGTAGGAGATTTCCCCCATCAAGTGTGATACTTAAAGAAAGAAGTACACAACTCACGTGGCATAAATTCTGGCAGCACTGACATTATAATCAAAGAGCCAGTCAAATATCCGACCCCAACACAGTCTAAGATACCACCATCGCCAGCTTTCTTTATCGTACCCAAAACTCTGTCACTCGTAATTTCTAATTTGAACTAAATGCAACAAGAATATGTAATGTCTGACAAGTTAGCCGCAACTAAACCACTAGATCTCCAATGACGACCACCATATCCAACATCCACAACCACTTGCTACGACTAAAGTCACCACGGGCCACCACGTCCAAGTGAGTTTTAATCATATTCCAATTGAAAATCACTACCACAATTCTGGCCAAAAATTGTGTGAACTACGGCGTACTTTTTTTTAACATATTTCTCATGTATCCTACATTATTTCTGAACTTAGCACCAACTTTATTCTAAGTCTGTAGATTATCAATTCACCTAAGCTCCTCTTTGTCATCTTTCCCTCTACTACTTACTTCTCTGTTCTTATTCTTCATTCTTCAAAGTGGTCTTACACACAAGTGAGTTCTTTCGTTGGTGACAGTAGACAGGTCAGCCCTAATATCTTACTAATATTTACCATTATTTCAAGATGCCTTTGACTCAATCCCGACCATAAAAGCTAGGCCACAATATCAGGGTTCTGAAATACACTTATGATTGAAAACGTAAGCACGTGAATCAGTGTCAGTGCAAAAGAGATTTAAAAAGCATTTCAAAGAATTTCAGAAGTAACCTTGTGACAACAATATTTTTAACAAATAAAGTTAGTTTTTTTTTTTATTACTTACAAATATTTTGATAAGAACACTGAAGAAACATGAAAAGGCATTGTTTGAGTGAGGGGACATGAAAGCGGGACAACAATGTGGAAGATAAACCCTGATGTTGTACTCAACAAAAATGCCAAACTAACTAATTTTCTTTCATTACAAACTAAGCAAACTCTAAGAACACGTGGTTTCCACGGATATTCATGATCCAGAAGATAGTAAACAAATACTTGTATGATATAGATTACCGTTAAAGTGTCCTACAAAACGCTACAAGATCCCTTCTTTATAGAAATTCAACTATCCTATCGTGCACAGCAATGCCTGAATCTAAACCCAGATTTCAAGCTCATCTTAGTCATATTGACTTGAATTCCTAAGTGCTAAGTCCAATGAGATAACGATTCTCTAACCTAAGCCTTCACATAATTAATTAACCCTTAGATGTCAAGTTTCATGCCCTAAATCAACTCCAAAACTCCCATATCATGCCCTAAATTTCACTGTTGTCATCTTTAAAGCTATCGCCACATCCTATTCCAGCACTAACACATTTCTCGCCACCAAAATGATTGAACTTGGCGCCTTTCATCCTTCATAATCATCCAATGAACATCCAATTACACACAAACACAAAAAGATCGAGTCATCTCAAAATAAAACTACCTCCAAAAAAGCCAAAAACTAAAATGCACAGGATTGATTATTTCCGCAACTACCCAAAACAAAAAATGCATTGATCACTCAAACAAACTGGCAGTTCACATTCCAACACCAACATAACAAGTCACTCTACATTATTCCGTAACAATCCAAAATCAAATAACATGGAACCTTTAGCTCCACTCGGGATCAAATCACAACAACAACAACACCCCAATTGCCTAGATCGTTTAAAGAGGCTGTTTTCCAATAAAACGAAAAAAAGAAAAATCTCTTACACTTTGTCGTCGTCTTCATCCTCATCCTCAGAACTGTCATCCCTGGAAATATGAACGTCCTTCAAACTATCCACCAAATGATCATCAACATCAGCACCACCATCAACACCAGCCAACTTCTTCTCAAGCAAAAACGTCTTCGTAATCAAATTACACATCATGTAAACAAACTGAACACTCTCAGACCCACACACAACAGGGTAAGCAATCTTCTCAAACACGCTACGAGGCGTGCTCGAGTCAACAAGCGCCACAACAGGAACACCAACACGACACGCCTCGTCGATGACAGAACACTTCAAATCCGGGTCAACCACGACAACGCAGTCGGGCAGGTCAACGGGGGCGAAACAAAGTCGCTTGTTTCGCCCGCGGAACCTTTTCGGGCTGTATGGGTTCGTGAGGAACCCGCCCTGGCGCCAGAACTGGGCCCGAGGGCTGAGGTACGACCCGAACCCAGTGATTCGGGTCATGTGGTCGAAGATGTGGTCGTAGAGAGTGTTGGTATTGACGAAGAGGAAGCGGGCGGGCCGGGTGTTGGAGTGGGCCTGGAATCGGGTTCGGGCCAAGTGGGAGATGAAGCCCAAGGCGGCCCGGAGAGTGATTAGGGTTTTGTCGGCGTCGACGATGGAGAGAGAGTTGCGGGTGCCGTGGAGGTAGGGTTTTAGGTGTGGTGCTGCCAGGCGCCGCCCTACGTGCGCGTTTGTTGAGAGGAGTTTTTGGATTACCGCTGCGTGGATCGGCATTTTCCGGTGGCTGTGGCGGTGGTTGTTGCGGTGGCCGGTGGTTGTGGCGGTGACCGGTGAGTTTTTTCTTTATATGAACTGTTGAGTAGATGGGAAATAAAATGACAAGGGTTTTGTAATTAAGATGTGCTTTACGCACTCAACTACGGAGTAATTACTTTATGCAGTTGTTTTTTTTTTTTTTTTTTTTTTTTTCCACTAATTACAACTTTAGTGAATAATTATTAACTAGCGGTGCAACCCGTGGAATCCACGGGTCGGCTTGGTTTGTCGCTTTAATTGTTTTTTTTTTTTTGTGGTTGTTAAGTTAATGTGTTTGTTTATCTTTCCGTTAACGATCCAAATCCAACCTGATCCAAAATATTGTGTTTTAGAATGTAATTTTAGCTTTAAATAAGGAAAATATCGTTAAAAAAATGGCGTAGGATGTTGAAATTTTGATTTTTTTTTTTAAGAATAAAAAGTAATGTTCTTTGGATTCTTCATATCAGATCCATTATGAATTTTTCATATTCAAATCTATATCCGATCCATAATCCAACTCTTAAGGACGGACAATTTTTTTGAAAACCTATTAGGAGAGTACGTGGAGTTCGGGAATGATGATTGGCTGCTGCTTTTGCTCTTCAACTGACATATTGTTTTTTCGTAAAAAAGTTGCTAAAAATGGGATCGAATTGAAATGAAATTCACGCAACGGTCATAATTTTGCCAATATAGTTGAGAAAAGTGAAATTGAAAAGTGGCTATATAGAACTTTTCCTGTGTTTTTTGGGGGATAGTGGCCATTTGCATCAAAAGTTTCACTTGTAGGGTCTTAAATTAAATTATCCTTACTGGTGTTTTAACCATATGCACACAGAACAGTAGTAGGACGATATTAATATGAGAATGATTATAGTTAAGAATCAAACAATCTAGCATTTAATCAACATTCACAGCACGGTCGCTCATAGAATAAAGGGTTAATTGAATATAACCCCCTTTTATAACACTTTATTTTCTTAAATAACCCCCTTATATGTTATTTTTATAACATAACCCCTTTTTAAAACATTTTTGTTTTTAAATCACCCCCAATGTCAATTTTTCTTACTTAAAAATAACAATTGAAGACATTATAGGGTATGTCCCTTCCAAGTTATAACCACCAATGTCTAAAATATGTTAACACCTCTTGAGAAATTTATATTTAAGGGGTGTAAATTTTTTTTTAAAAAAAGAGGATTATAAAAGGATGTTATATTTAATTTACCCTAAAATAAAATTGAGTTACTCCCTTGCACATATATAGAAATCATACAATGCAACAGTTTGAGAGAAGCCTATTACGGTGCATATATAAAGGCCTCACATTGTTATCTCATCTACTGATTGTTCCATTTCTCCTTTTTAATAGAATGTAACCCTTCCGCTGTTAATCACAATAATCACGAAAACAATGAGCACGTAATAAACGACAGAAAGATTACTAAACATGCTAAAGTAGAAAAAATGACAGCTAGGTCTTTTACTTGTTAGGAGTTAAACTTAAGTTTAGTTAAAAACATTGAAATACCAATATTTCGGTACAAGATAAATCACGACCTAGTATTATGTAAAACAGATCACTGAAAAATTCAGAGGAAACCATCATAATCATAAAAATATAAAATTGAAACAACATCTTCAAATAGGCGATCACAATCTTTCTTCGTTCTTGCACCTTATGTCGTTCCAAGCAAAAGAAAAAAGGACCACCTTAGCCTTGTTGGCTCGCCAATTACAAAAATTTATGTGACAGTTGTATGTGTAATGAAGCTACGTAACCCTAGTTTCAATGGTTTGCGCAACTTGCACATACAAGTCTGACTTGTTATTACCAAATAGTTAAACATTTTTATTATGGGAATATAATACTATATAAGGGCTAAGTCTCACTAAAATGGAATGACTACTAGGGGAAAAAAATAATGTAGCTGGTAATAGTAAATACAAGCATAAAACTAATGAAGTTAATAGATCTAACGTCAGTGCGATAAATGCTTACTGCGCCCTGAGAGGATAGATCGAGTGCAAATTTTCATCTTCACAAAGCAAATTTCATCTTACAGTAACTGCCAATTTCATGGAGAAAGTTAAAAAAAAACGATCCAATAAGTCTCACTTACGACGGATTATCCATCTTAAGTTTAAAACGGGTCAAGTATCACCCCAATTGCACATATAAGACAAATACTTTGTTTTACCCAACACATTTTGTTTTTGTCTTATCCTACAAGACTTTGACTCGTCATACATTAAAACGATATATCCATCTTAAATGATAAATAACTTCTTAATACATTTTTGTGTCGCAAACAAATGTATGATCGTGATGATGAGATGAGCAAAAAATGAAAGTTGAATTTAACAACTGGTTATAGTTAAAATTGATTAATTTATGGAAAAAATGTCTAAAATTCAGTTTTTCTTCCCTTTTAAATTATATGTAGCCCTAGTTCTAAAACTTAGGCATTGTCAAAACGCGTAAATACCATAGTACCGATGGTAAGTAAATCGTGTAAAAAGTGAAGGGTCGATACTTACTCCATATATGGTCTTCCCATGCCTATTGATTCTCCGAGAGCAATTGACGCCACTTTCGAGAATATTCCGGACAACGACATTCAAAACTGAATCCCCTTAACCTCATAAATCTCGATTTTCACGTTTTCTCCGATCCATTCATCTCTCGTCTGAATGAATTCCGCTGTAGGAAATGGCGAGGGATTCAGAAGGGGAGACAGTACATCCTTCACCCATTTCGGAGTAATGATCAGCTTTAGTCTCGAAATATCCGAGGGAAAATGTGGGACTATCGAGAAGTTCATGTCGTTGCCTTTATTTCCGACCTCGCTATGTGCAACTTCGTGATAGAGGCACTGCTTTCGCAGTGCAGGTGACCGACCGATGTTGATCGATGATGTTGCCGGGTTTTGATCGTATAAGTCCTCAAGCCTTACAGGCTTACAGGTAATGTTATTTTGAGAGATGTTGGTGTTTTTGTCTCGGATTTTTGATCCGGATTAGTCCGTTGTTCGATGAGTGTGGTTGTTGTTTAGTGCTTTTAGCTCCAACGTGCCAGAAAATATAGTCACATCCAACCTGCGTAAATTTAAAATTTCAGTCATAGTTGTTGAACAAAGTTAGCCAGCGTTTTCTGAAATGTTTAATAAGTTACGAAAAAATAAGATGAGGAAACGCGGAAAACGTCATTTAGTTCCTCTCGTTCAGGCTCACTGGTCGCTCTTCGACTTCTTGCAGCAAGAATCACGAAGTGTTTCACAGAAAATGCAATGCATTGATCATCAGAATCTCATTCAAAAACGAAGTAGCATCTGTACCGAGAATGAAATCGAAAATCGAAGCACAAATTTAAGGAGTTGAGTAAATATACCAAATACTTCTCCAGAAGGATCTCTTTCTTGTGTCCAGAACTGCACTCCACAGAAAAATAACCAGGAGACAACCATTAGACGCAATAATCCACAGTTGCAAAATTTATGTTAGACAGTTCATCTTTCGATATGAGACTAAATGGGACTATAGTTACCTGATTCCACCGCCTCCTTCAGGTCCATTAGTATACAAACCAGTGCGCTCTCTAATAAATTGAATTGCGTGCTTCTTCAGTTTGAATAGTCCGTCCATGCGCAATCTTATTTATCGGCACTCAGACTCTGTTGTATACAAATTTTCACTGCTGGCGACTTTCAAGCTATCAAGCCCGATAATGTAAAAAACTATGCAGCGGTCTATACCCGGAAATGATTCTTCCATCCAAGATTGCACCTGCGCAGGAATTAAATCTGTGAGCCTCGTGTTGAGAAAATGTGAAGCTTGCTGCAACAGTTCAGTTACATTATATGCGATTTTACCAGATGCTCTCTAATCTTGCACGTTTTACACATTGGTGACCTCCGTAAGATACCTCTCCCCACCCTTTCCATCCAGACTCCTGTACGATACCCAAAAAAACAAAGCATCGATGAATTTCATCATCTGATGCATTAAGCATAACCTAAATGAAACGACTATCATGATCGATTTTATTCAAAGGAGAGGTGGTCGAGATTCAAACCCATGGTTCTGATACAATATCAAGAAAGCAACTCGACCGTTGGTTAAATTGATGTCGGAGTCTCACTATCAGTCTTACTCTAAAACACGCTAAACCCAAAAAATGGGAATCCGGTTAATTTTTCAGCGTGGCTAGAGGAGTTCAATACCTTTGGTACTAACTGTACAAGTTTCTCCGGAGTTGATATGACTGAGGGTTTTGCTCCAGCGCAGAGAACCTTGTTGCTGGATAAGGATTCAAATGTCAAGTCTTGGATATCTATGACTGGCTAAACGAAAAACGATTCTTAAAATTAACGAATCAAATGTTCTAAAAGGATTAAAGGATAGTCGTAAGATTTATCATACCACATCAGGAGTTATATAAGCAATTGGATCGAAAATCTCGTAGAGAAGCTGCTGAGCGCAAGTATTGAAGTTCAGAACACCACCACTGTCATCTGCTTTGGCAACACATACTTGACCTTTGTAGCTGACTTTGGCAAATGGAAGCGACACGTCTAGAAGACATGTTGGAGACATGTCTATGTATTTGTCTCCTGCAGGAAAACAAAGTCTGAATCATAAAGTCATTGCGGATATTTCCATTCCATCTAACTTACTATCCGAAATTCGAGAACGAACCTGGATGCATGAAGTAACCACCGGTTAGCTGACAACCGCACTCCAAAAGGTGACCGGCTAAAACCCCTTGCACTAGCTGCTCCAAGTCATCCCAGTTCCATCCGAGTTCATAGACCTATCAATTACGAAAACGTGGCAGAGACGATATCACAAACAAACGAAAAGCAAATCAAATACAACAGTTTAGACACCATTTTGTCATTTTTAATCATAGCAGCCTTAGCACTTAGCAGGCAACTTCTCGGCTTCTTAAAACCAATTAAAAAAGCGTTACTGCCAGAAAAATCATTTATTTTTGCTATATGGATTCTTGGCTGCAGCCTGCAGACCATTGAATAATTGGTTTTAAATAAAAAAAAAAAAACCTATGGACCTTACCTGAAAACAAAAGATGCTGGGATTATAGTGCGTTAATTCTTCTACATATAATTACATGTCCCATACGTAAAGAGACGTCGAGACTCCCGACGTATGTACTCATTTTCTAAACAAAATAGACATGCCAACATCAACAAAACTAACAACCTCAGCTTGTAATCCAGTACATTGCACATGAATTTTGCATTGATTGATAATATACCTTTGTTAATTGAATCAAGAATATAGTCCAACAATCGTAGGTATCCATCAGAATGATCACGCAAATACAAACTTGTCTTCAATTTTTACCAAATAAAACAACCAGTCAAAGCACATGAAACTCAAGAGATATGACCGAATGATCCGAGAGCAGTAGTCACGGTCTCGATCTTCTTCCCGGAGGAAGGGTCGACTTCTGTGGCCCCTGCAACAACTTTCTGCTCTACTTCTGAAAGAGGGGGTGGAGTTGAAGGCGTATGTGAGAATATAGTGTAGAAACTGGGAAGCAAATTCATAAACATAGGAGATATTTTCAGATAATACGTTTTACCTTTGCCGCTTTCATCGAGAAACTTCAAAGGAAGTACACGTTTTCGGATGACGCCCGAGGTAGTGTGTTCGAGCGACCAATTCTTGACCCACATAACATCCCTTATCGAAACTTATGGCATTCAAACCAGCAAGGTTGTATTCAAGGGGGATGGCCGCAGCTGAAAATTACAAGAATGTTCATGTTGAAAACTTGGAGTCTCGGTCATTGTAAAAGTTACGCCTATGTGTCAATCACAGAGCATTGTTGTAAGCAACAGCAGAATAATCTTATAAACACCTTAAGGAAGTGCCTATATAGTTTCAAATCTAAAAAGTCGGTCACAATGACAGTCACGGGTTCACACAACTGGTGCCACACTGCCATACTTGCCTTAGTCGTCACAGTTCAGGTTGAGATTCTTTTTAAAGGTTGTTTCTCCGTACTTTTACTGTCTATTGTCGGATTCATATCTAATAAACATTAATGCATATAACATGTGTCGAGTAATATACAATCTACAATCTCTTAATTCCGGGTACTATTTCTCCAAAAGTAGGGTGCACACATAACATCAAGTAAGCCATTTCGGGAACTTAATTGCATCAAGTTAGAACATACACATTATAACTCAGCAATCTTACATTATAACCCAAGTACTCAACACATCTTCGGTGATACGAGTTATATCAGCCTAGATTCAACACCACGGGAGTATTGGTTTAGCTATCCCGAACAAAACTCATGGTCAAATAAATGGAACAAAAATGACAACAATGTGCAGAGTACACAAAATATTGATAAAGCAATACCTTTAAGGATTTCATTAGGACCTTCAGCAACCCCTTGTTTTAATCTCCACAGAAGATAGTTTTCTTCGACAGTTTCTTTGTCCGCCTCAACCAATGGTGCTGCAAAAACAAACATACAATTTCAACGTTAAACCTTCCTATAGACCCTGACGCCTATAAAGGAAGTCAATGCGACTAAAATCGATGAAACTCACGTGTGGTGCTAGATGGCCGGGAATATTCCTCTTAAGCCAAGAAAATCCAACCTTGGATCCTTAAACCATTGCCACCTACCCTCGATACCCTGCGAATATGACATGGCCGAGCCGTCAACGTTTCCGCCCCAACCAACACCACCAGAGTCTGGCTCTTCCGTAGATGATGTTTGACCAGAGAAATCTCCGCCAAAAAATCGTACCGTAAAACCAATACAATTTGAAAATGTCAATCATATAGAAACACCAATACAAAAGTACGAAGACTGTAATAGAGCACAAGTTGATGCAATATTCCATGAATTCATGAAATCATATATTGTTCACTCACGAATTTGTAAACCCTAACATAGATTTCTTCATTAAAAAAATCAATCAAACATCCCCAAAAAAACTAAAAGAAATACACCAAAACTAAAGGAGAATCAAACCTTAAGAACCCTTGTTTTTCTCCTAGTTCTTCTCGCGAGCCATCTTAGATTTGATAATCGAAAAAGGCACCCAAATACATTGATAACCAGTTTACGGAGGCGAAGTGAAACACTACAACCGCAACTCTAGTAATTCCCCCGTAGCCCAATAAAAGGCACAAAACATATATGAAATTAATCGAAATAATAAGATCGTCTGCAAATACAATTGAAACAATTTGATAATCGAAAAAAAAAATACCTAAGAATCCACTGACGACATTTGACTGAAATTTGATTGATAGTGCCAAGCATGGACCAAATGTGGTGGCCAAATCGGAGTAACCAAACAGTTTAAATACGGTGGATTGAAATTTGGATGATTGATTTTCCGAATAAGGATGACGGGATGAGTGCTGCTTCAACTTCTCCATTTGAACAACACGCGACGACAGTCAAACAACGTACAAAACACACAGAAAACGCATTGACAACAACACATATTCCCACTTTTATTTGCCTCTCACGATAAATTGATTCAACAATTGCAAATTACAAAATTGATAAAAAAAAAAAAACCAAGTTCAACAACCAAGTGAAAAGAACCACATATGCTCAATCAAGCTAAATCCGCCAGCTTTGTTGAACTTTTCACAGATTCAGATTCAGATTCTGTTTAACCCTATATCATCATTAATTTCGTTTTTAGAAGAATTTTTACATTTAAACGAATTAAAAATAATAGATCATTATATACTCAAACTGTCACGATTTTGTGTATATGATCAACTGCAAATGAGTTACATGTCCCCAAAGAGCATCCAACATTTTCACAAAAATAAATCTAGCAAAACACTCCTCTTAATCAAAACTCAAAGGGAATGTAATCGAGCAAGATTCAATAAGTATCATAATGGAGTATAAAAAGAATACTTTATAGTCCATAATATGATTCATTCATTTCCTTATTTTTTAGATTCAATAACTTTTCTATTATAATTACAACTAATATCTTTCTCCCACATTTAGGAGCTCCATAAAATCCGATCTAAATTATTCCCTCTACTCCATATTAATGTTTAACATATTTTCAAAATCACTCTCAATAAAAAGTCAAATGTTAACAATTGGATCGATCTGGGGAAGTAAATGTAAAGAACAGAACGAAGTCGAGAAAATTAATTAATTAATTAATTAATTTAAAACTTTGTACCTTGGATGATAGTAACCATGAATAAGTTTTTGACCATATTTCCTCCAAGCATAGCCATCGTCACTCAAATGAGTGACTTCCTTTTCATTTGATTCACCACCTTTCTTCCTACACATTTTAAACCAACACTCTTAGTTTTTGTGATGCTTTTAAATTAGAGTTAGTGTACCTCTTTTTGTAGCATTTAGGTGGCTCTTGCTTAGAAGAAATCTCAGATTTGCATTCTCCGGCGAAACCGAGATCGAAATCACAACATTGAAGCATAGAAATGGAGGTGGCATAAGTGTTTAATGCCACCATAGAATAATAGAGCACAAGTTGATGCAATATTCCATGAATTCATGAAATCATATATTGTTCACTCACGAATTTGTAAACCCTAACATAGATTTCTTCATTAAAAAAATCAATCAAACATCCCCAAAAAAAATAAAAGAAATACACCAAAACTAAAGGAGAATCAAACCTTAAGAACCCTTGTTTTTCTCCTAGTTCTTCTCGCGAGCCATCTTAGATTTCTACAATTTGATTATCCTCCATATTGCTGATACAAAAACCGCCCAATCGCGTCATCACTATCACCAAAACCGCGTAAATCATCCGATTATCACTGACACCAAACCATTCGAAACCGTCTTTAAATCGAATTCTACTAACAAATCACACAAGCATGAACAAATAATGAAAAACACAGTGAAAAACGTTCTTTGTCAAAACAATCAACTACAACGAAACTTCATTACTTGTACAACAATTCACAACAAATCGACAATCAATAACTCACAAAAACCGAAAAAAAAAAAAAAAAAAAAAAAAGGAAAGAAAAGAGGATTACTGAGCAAAAACAGCAAGAAGATCGCCTTCAGTAAGATCATAAGGAAGACCGCCGACGAAAACATAAGCAGAATCTTTGTAAGTAGCATGCCATGAAGCTTCATCTGAAATACCTAATTCAGCTTCCTTCGCGTTTATGTTCTGTGTTCTTCTCACTAACGTCAATGGATTCAATCAAAAATTGGTGAAATTCAACAGGCAGAATAGTATGGTCGACGTGGTTTGATAGTGAAGATCAAAGGAGGATGATGAATAGAATGCAAGGAATGTCGAAGGTCAGGCAGAATAGTATGGTCGACGTGGCACTAATATCCGACGTGGAAGAAGGAGGGAAATTTTTGTTTTGTTTTTCAATGTTTTTTGGTGACTTGGGTGGGATTATTTTGTTTTAATAGTATATATTGATATTGATATTGATATTGATATTGATATTGATTTAGGTTATTACTATCAATTATTATGTTTCGAAATAATAATTTCGAAAATTTGAAACTTTTACGAAAAACTGTGTAATTATAAACTCGTATTGGTGAAATAGTAAAAATACATATAACCATATCTTTTCACTAACCACTCATTTACAACTCAAAAATCCCCTCAATACCCAAAAACTCTAAAAATATTTCTTATTAAAAATGTCCAACGAATTAAGCGATGAGAATGAGGTAGTTTTTATACTTTTATATATTTGTGTTTTTTTTTACAGTGTATTTAATAATAGAAAATTTTAAATTACGACACTCGAAAAACGAAAAATTATTTATAGAAATCTAGAATCGTTCAATGAAAAAAAAAAAAAAAAAAAAAAAAAAGTAGGCTTGAAGACCCGTAGTGTACACCACGGACAAGGCGTAGGCTCTCCTAGTGTACACCATGGAGAAGGCGTTGACACTGCTGGTGTACACCATGGAGAAGGCGTTGGCACTGCTAGTGTACACCATGGATAAGGCTTGGTGCCCCTTAGTGTACTCCACGGAGAAGGCGGGGTGTCTTCTAGTGTACACTACGGATGAGGTGTGGAGACCCCTAGTGTACACCACGAATGGGTCGTGGAGACCCCTAGTGCATGACATGTTTTCGTTTTTTTTTTTTTTTAATTTATTTTTTTCGTGTTTTTGTTATTATTATTAATTATTTTTACTTCTTTTTTTTTTATTTTTTATTTTTTTTTAAAAAAAAATTCAATTTATTGCAAAAAAGGAACAATACAAAGGTCGGGTTTTAATTTTTCTTAAGCGTAACTAAAAAAATAAAACATTCACAAAATGTAACGACAGCAAAATTTACATATTTCATGAAAATAACATAAATTTTAAAATTGTAATTCCAAAATTTTATAACTAATATTACTAACATAAAAAACAAAAAAAAAAACAAAATTAATTATAAAAATCGCTAAGTGTAATCAATAAGTCTCCCTTAAAACGGGTTATCCGTCTTAAGCTTAAAACGGGTCAAGTATTCATCCACTTGCACACATAAGACAAAACACTTTACTTTTTTCCTACACTTTTTACTTTTGTCTTATTCTAAATATTTGACCCGTTTTAAGCTTAAAACGGGTTACCCGTTTTATATGAGAATTTGTGAAGTGCAATTAGTGAAAAGAAAAGCCGACTGCGCGAAGTAATGAGTCGACTGCAAAAAGCAGATGGCTTGTAATTTTTCCTTTTACTTTAATGTTATTTTCTTTTCTTTTATTTTTATTTTATTTACTATGTCTATAGTAAGTAAAATTGTATTCCCTCTTGGTGAATTGTTTAGAAATGGCTGAAACAAATGGAGTAATATTTATTCGCATAGAGAATTTATTCTCGTAATTTATTCTTTTTTTTTCTTTTCATGTGTACCCTTTTTCCCCAGTACGGAGTATACAAATTTCTATTTGTTGCCTTCTTTTTTGTACATTTTTTAATCACATCTTGATCAATTATTTAATCATGTAATTCAATTATCAATTCGATCAAATAACAACATATTTTATTTTTATTTTGTTGTTAAATTAGAAAGTCAACTGATTAACATGGAAAATGAAGTAAAAATGTATTGCGGAGTTTCGATTAACATGGAAAATGAAGTAAAAATGTAGACACTAGTATTATGTTGCTATATCTGTTTTACTCATTTATTTACATAGTACATGTTCGGGGTGATTTTTTCACACGGTTCGTTTGAGTGAATGTGGATCTACTAGTACTATCTTTTATGTTGATTTTTATGGTGATTGTTATTATAGAGTTTGAATGTATAGAAAAGTAACGAAAATGGAACAAGACACACGATATGTTACGTGGGAAAAACCCTTAAATGTTAAGGGAAAACCACGGGCGCCAAGCTAGGAGAGGTTATGCACTAGTTCTGGTTCAGGAAGTACAGTTTTTGGACAGAGTCTGGACCAACTGGTACAGAGTACAATATGAGTAAAAATGATTAAAAATGACGATTGAATGCTTGAGATTTGAGTAATTATGTAGTGTGTTGAGTTGTGTGTCTTCTGATTATTTCTTCTTCTGAAATTTCCCCTTTTATACTGTCCTTGGCTCTAACGTTCACTTCCCCCATTGTAGGCAACTTCTTCCTTCTAGTTTTCCAGCAGTTCCTATCTTCACGGCTCCTTTCCTGCAGCTTGACTGAGTCTTCCAACGTCCATCTCTAGGTCTGCCATTGTATTCTTGGGCTTTGCTCATGATTACTTTTCCTTTTTATTGGGCCTGGCCCATCTTGTCCTTTTCTCTCCTGACCTGCACCTTTGTTCTGTCTGTACAGTCTGTACCTAACTATAGATCCTGGATCTGATTGTAGATCCTGAACTTGTCTGGACCTGACCGTGGATTCTGGACCAGCCTGATTTTCTGGTCCCAACAGTTCATTTGTTTTATTTTTCCATTACAAAATCAAAAGAAGGTAAACAAATCACTTCAAATCCGGGTCAACCACGACCACGCAATCGGGCAGGTCAACGAGGGCAAAACAAAGTCGCTTGTTTCACCCGCGGAACCTCTTCGGGCTGTACGGGTTCGTGAGGAACCCGCCCTGACGCCAGAACTGGGCCCGCGGGCTAAGGTTGAAGGAATTATGTCCATTGTCCTATAATAATTAACCCGCTTAAGTCTATGTGGTCAACACGTCTTGCTAGAGACCAATGTTGATCTGATACATAAATAAGTTATGTGTCTAGTAGCTCTTAAGTGGGCCCATTGGGTCACACACAAATGTACAGGGTAATTATAATATGAGTAGAACTCATTAATTAATTACCGGGCCCAAAGCTAGTTTGGCCCAGCTGCAACTCTTACAGGTTTATGGAAACCTCTAGGTTCGGTTTATGGAAACCTAGACCTTACCTCTCTACTATATATATGGGGTTCCTGTGAAGGAATTATTCATTCAATTCAACTCAATTCAATTATGAGATTAGTCCACATATTATATAAAGAGAAAATAGTTTCTCTAGAGAAAGGTTGGTAAACCCTTCGGTACTAGCATACCAGTTGTAGCTCCGTACGTGTGGATACTAATGGAGGCATCACAATTAGGGTGTTAATTATTATTATGGGATTCTTATTACTATTCTGGGTTCTCAAGGATTTCTTATATTCTACATACTTCTTATTATTATATTATTCCGCTGCGAGAAGGTATGTAATTCATCTTACTTATATTTGTTAATTTGTTCAATACTTGCGATTTAATCTTGGCTAATTGGGTTTGTATAAAACTTGTTTATGTCTTCAAAACCCTTCAGTGGTATCAGAGCCAATTTCGCGTAGTATTGTTCAAATTAACTATTGAATCTTGGCTCATAATTTAGTTATGAGAGATTCAATTGATTTGATGAATTTGAATTTTTGAGATCCATTAGAAACATGTTTAGGGTTTTTCAATTTATAAATTTAATTTGTTGAATTGTTAAATTGAGTTTTTGATATATATAAAACCATGTTGTTGTTTTATTTATTGCCCTAAAACGTTTTCTAGAGGAACCTAAGATATTTATTCCTTTGTTGACGATGAAAGACTCGATTGGAATAAATTGAAGGGTCAATTTTAAGAATCTAGAAATTAATTCCATTGTTGACGATGAGTTCTAATGTGTTAGAACAAGACTCGATTGGAATGAATTTTAAGAATCCTAAGAATTAATTTCATTGTTGACGATGAGCCTTAATTTAATTAGGGCAAGACTCAATTGAAATTAATTGAAAGGTTAATGAAAAGTTGTGATGAAAAATCATGAAAACCTCCGTATAAGGTCAGAACCGGTCGGTTTGCTTGAAACCTACCGGGTTCACGTGATGCGGAAAGTGGCAGAAACTCGGAGCTAAACGGAACCGACCGGTTTAAGTTGAAACCTGCCGGTTCTAAGCTGGAACCTAGAGGTTCAGAACGGGAACCTAGAGGTTCAGAACTGGAACCTAGAGGTTCAGAACTTAAACCGACAAATGTTGATGCACTGTAACCGCCCGGTTTGGCTTGTGAACCGCCCGGTTCACTTGTCAAAATGTCTCGGTTTGTTTGGTTCATAGCTCGGTTTGGCTCTTGTGCTAGGTTTAAGTGTAAACCACCACATGCTTGGATTTTTGTGTATATTTTCTATTTTTCATTGACTATAAATAATTTGAATTGAGTTCGATTATGAATTATTTTACAATCATGGATTGTTTTATAATTATGAATCGAAGTGAGACTCAATTTGACTTATGAATTGTTTTGATAATTATGAATCATTAATCGGCTATTTAAGCTATCGGTTTATGTTGAAACCGACCCGTTTAGCGGCGATTTTGAGAGTGATTCTAAATTGGTCGAGTTTTGGTGAAAATTACGAGTTATTTAAATCACGATTGTGAATTGTTATACAATTACGAATTATTGTATACAATTATGAATCGGATTTTGGTATAACTTGCGATTATTGAATTGTTGTACAATTGTAAATTGTTATACAATTATGAATCGAAATTTTAAGATTTGTTTTATTTCTCAAGTTTGAAAAGGAGTTTTCTAAGACAAGGAGAAATACAATGCTCATTGGATGTCAAATTTAGCTTGACTTGCAATGAAAATTTCATCTATAACAATTGTGAATTACTTGATCGATTATAAATCGAATGGAGATGAGATTTACTTATTTTTCGGATTAGGAACGGTTCCTCATGGCAAATAATAAGTATAACTCCTAAAGGTCGTATATTTGAAGAAATATACAACTAATGAGTAATTACAAATTGTAAAGATTAATTTGGGTACCATGCTTTTCTTAATAATTACTTGAGATTTGCATGCTTAGAACCCATATTTATAATTTCTCCGGAATATTAAGCATTGCCTTTCCATATTAGAACACCACAATATGTTTGCTACGCTACGCTAAGTGACTGCTAAAGCAGTGCTTAGCGAGTAATGTAAATTGAGTGGAGAGGTGTTTAATAGTTTCATCGCAATAAGTTTGCTTTATTGGTTAAAGTGACCGCCAAAGCGGTGCTTCGCCTGTAACGTAAAATGAGTGGATGAATAACCGTTACTCATAAGTTCTTTTTGGTTCGCTTAACGAGGCCGTCAGGTGAAGCCTGAGCCTTGAGGCAAGAGGTCGCTTTCATGTCATGACTAACCGACCGACCAAGAATTACATGGAGATGTAATTGACATGCGAGGATGTCTACCTTTATATTTTGTGTTTTGGGCGATGAGCCAAAGCTCACTCAAGACACCTAATATTTGGGATTTTTGAATAATTGTACATGTATGAGGGGAACATGTTCAATTCATATTAATTATCGTTCGTGTTGCATATATTTCGTCATATGTTATCACAATTTATAAACGAGCAGTTTGAAATGGTTCAAACTCATTGATTGGTGTTTTGAGAAAGAAGTTCTCAAAAGTGAGAGATATGATTTGTCCTTATAAAGGAATTTCATACAAGCTAAAACCAATGTTAACATACAGTTTGGACTGTGTGGTTAAAGTCATGGTGATGCTGGCTCTACGTTTCAATTAAACAATCGTCTAATTGAGGGGAAATTGTTCCCATTAAGTAAGAAAAATAAGGGAAACTATCCAATTAGCTATTTAGCTTGCATGTCATACGTTGATGACAAGATTATAATGATAATCTAGAATGATTGGATATTTCTATTAGTGTTACTGAAAATCGTTTCAGTTATGCTTCAAGTTAAAGTCGGTTCATCATGAATGAAACAAGTAACTTGAATTTCTTATTTAATAGTATAAGATGCTTTAATTAGCATATGATACTCAATATAATTAAACGTCATATCAAGAAGGCCAAATTATAATGATATTTGAGTTCATTAGGTAAATGGCTTGAGATATTGGACTTAGACGATGTTAAAGGGCTTAAAGTTCGGTGAGTTAATGATTGTTATCATACCTAAAGCCTAAGCATGGTTTAATTGAGTACGTAAATATTTGTCATTAATGGAATGATTTAATCATTGATGTAATGATAAATTAACATTGGAAGAGCAACTCCTAGAATTATCTAGAAGATCTGCAAATGAATTTGAAGTAGTAACTTCAAATATGTATGTTGTGAATGTAAAAGTCAATATTCTACTTTTGGTATGAGGTACCAAATGCAGCTCTTACAGTGATAATGTAGTGAGTTCGAGAAGAGTAGAGTGATGACAAAAGTAAAGTGATTATGTATATGAAATAAACACCTGTTATTTTTATGTACATAAGAGGGATCACCTGACTTAATTTTAAAGTTTAATGCTAAGATTGGATAAATTGTTATTCATGTACCTAATATAAGCAAGGCTTGAAATTCTGGTTCATATTCAAACATGAATAGAATTTATGTGTTTTTGAGCAAACGTTGTTGTTCAAGTACCTTACTAATATATAGTACTAAAAGACTAACTTTAATGTTGAGTCTTACATTCTTAGTAAAAGGCAACTTATTTCATAACATAATAATCAGTTGAGTGCAAGTCTTACATTTTGAGTTTCACTAATTTGACACATCTTTAAGGTTGTAAAGATGATAAAACGGCGTCTTCTACTTGGTTTAGTGGGAGGATGGTCGATTTGTTTGATCATACATATACGAGATATGTGTGCATCAATAGTCATATCGTGAGAAAGTGAAATTCGTTTATACTTCACCACATTTACTACATTGTAGTTTTGTGGTCATGTTCATTGGATGATGAAACGTAAATCTGAAATACTTTGAGAATTTCAAGGATATTCAAATGGAAGTATATGATCAGCTTGATGAGTTGTTCAAGTAAGGCAGAGCTCAAGAAAATCATTTGTGATCATCGTAGAAATTAGTGAAATGAGTTTTACATTGAATCTTTTAAGGTTCGTTCTACTATGAGTCACTTGGATCTTAATGATATTTTGGAGGCTTATGCACTATAAAGTCTACGTACACGAGTAATGATTTGAGTTTTGAAATTACAAGAAAAATTATTTTCTAAAACTTAAGCTCAAAATTCCAACATATGCTATTATGAGGTATTCTTAAAGGATATACATTCTACCACTTATCGAAAGAACAAAGTTATATTTTGTTACGTGGATCTATAAGTTTCTATTTGAGATATGTGATCTCTAAAAGAAACGGTGGGGGAAAATAAATGTCACACATGTTTGACCTAAAAGGAAGCATTAATGGGCTAGAACTCCGTTTAAATGGAACATGGATGGACATAAGATATCTATTGGTATGATGGATATATGATGTTAATGAGCACGGTTGGTAATTAAAGTTTGATCATATAGTAATGACTATATTGGAGATTATTTACCATATGCTTAAATCCATCAAAATTGTTTGAAATAAGTAAATTGGAGTTGAAACCTTTGTTCTTGAGATTTTGGTTTAAAAGGCGTTTTGATCCATTTAAGACAAAGAAAGTTATTTATTTGTGTAAATAAAGACTAGTGGGAGTGAATATGCATTTACAGCTTGTTATGTTCATGAATCATGACATATTTCTTTTATTGTTTGACTTTTATTTCATATGAGAAACACAAAACCAATTAAATACTATCTATGAATGTTTCTATGTGTTTAAGAAGACTTGAGGATATCCTATGTACTTGAGGAGTCATGAGGAAATCCTATGCGCTTATGAAACCTCGAGGAATCATTATGAGATACAAATTGTGATAAAATGAATCATTGTAAATGTGTTACAAGTGATTTAGTTTCATACAAATAAAGGTGGTTCTTGATGATTATCTAGTACCTCTTTGTTTATATGAAATGAGTTATGCTTTGGAAACAGGAGTTATGCTTTGGAAACAGGTTCCAAACATAAAATGATGACTAATATTGAGTGTCTTGTTGCTTGTAGGCAAATGATAAATGTTTGATTTATAAAACAGTAGCACACTCGAATAATATTGTTTATGAAGCGCTTTATTGTGCTTATGAAACGAAAACAGTTTATCTTATTGAGAGAAGGTAAAATGCATATATGCAAATGTTATAACTCGATGCAATAGTGATTGCATGTCACGCACAAATGCCTTTTACGCAACTAGAAACATGTTGTTGCGAATTGTATAAGACGCATGGGCGAATGGTCTTGATACTAATAAAAGGTGTTTATTTCAGTGGGAGTTATTTACGATAATTGATATAAACATCGCATTTATTTAAAATGCAGTCCCAAAATAACAATAACATCAATTGATAGGTTTACTAAGTACGTGACTTAGTAAGTGGAACCCTATTAAATGGCGGATGTAGTTATTTTGTCTCTAGTCACAGTATTATGTTGGGACAAATCGAATACTTGAAAATGACTAGTATGTGAGTTGGTTGATGACTACGTTCCACGAGTCATAGGTAGCGATGTACCAAGCCAGGCACATAGGTGTGTATATGAGGATACGCACTAGACTGACCCGCCGAGAAGAACTTTACTAAGGATTCGCCTAGTGTCAGTAAGATTCTTAGGAATTGTTCGTTTGTTTGGTCTTTTGACCCGAGTCTTTGACTATTCTGTACATGTGAAGTGTATACTTTGATACTATTCCACGTCATCTGTAAAAAGGGACTACGGATGGTCATTGGGTATGCATGAATCATGTGATAGCATTTGGTTAGACAAGATGGGATTTGCTTCTCTCTTGTTAGAGAGTTTATTGTTTCTTGGCCTCTCGAAGAGTGTGACTTGTGTAAATCCGTGGCCGCGGTCGGATGGAATGCGTTGTCATTCATCTGTCTTTTGACAAGTCAACTCGGAGATTCGAGAAAACGATTGAGACATATGAGGATGACACTTAACCTACCTCATCCTCAATTGGAGACAATAGTAGCAAAGAGACTTATTGATATTCTTATAGGGACATGTACAAGTGAGAGACTGAAAGAATTATGTCCATTGTCCTATAATAATTAACCCGCTTAAGTCTATGTGGTCAACACGTCTTGCTAGAGACTAATGTTGATCTGATACATAAATAAGTTATGTGTCTAGTAGCTCTTAAGTGGGCCCATTGGGTCACACACAAATGTACAAGGTAATTATAATATGAGTAGAACTCATTAATTAATTACCGGGCCCAAAGCTAGTTTGGCCCAGCTGCAACTCTTACAGGTTTATGGAAACCTCTAGGTTCGGTTTATGGAAACCTAGACCTTACCTCTCTACTATATATATGGGGTTCCTGTGAAGGAATTATTCATTCAATTCAACTCAATTCAATTATGAGATTAGTCCACATATTATATAAAGAGAAAATAGTTTCTCTAGAGAAAGGTTGGTAAACCCTTCGGTACTAGCATACCAGTTGTAGCTCCGTACGTGTGGATACTAATGGAGGCATCACAATTGGGGTGTTAATTATTATTATGGGATTCTTATTATTATTCTGGGTTCTCAAGGATTTCTTATATTTTACATACTTCTTATTATTATATTATTCCGCTGCGAGAAGGTATGTAATTCATCTTACTTATATTTGTTAATTCGTTCAATACTTGCGATTTGATCTTGGCTAATTGGGTTTGTATAAAACTTGTTTATGTCCTCAAAACCCTTCAAAGGTATGACCCGAACCCAGTGATTCGGGTCATGTGGTCGAAGATGTGGTCGTAGAGAGGGTTGGTGTTGACGAAGAGGAAGCGGGCGGGCCGGGTGTTGGAGTGGGCCTGGAAACGGGTTCGGGCCAAGTGGGAGATGAAGCCCAAGGCGGCCCGGAGAGTGATTAGGGTTTTGTCGGCGTTGACGATGGAGAGAGAGTTGCGGGTGCCGTGGAGGTAGGGTTTTAGGTGTGGTGCTGCCAGGCGCCGCCCTACGTGTGCGTTTGTTGAGAGGAGTTTTTGGATTACCGCCGCATGGATCGGCATTTTCCGGTGGCTGTGGCGGTGGCCGGTGTGTTTTTCTCTTTAATATGAACTGGGGACTGAGTAGATGGGAAATAAGATGACAAGGGTTTTGAAAAAAAAAAAAAAATCTCTTTTACTTCACGTAGAGTGGCCAAGGGCCGGGTAGAGCCGAGTTTGGATCGGCTCTAAACACTACAACAATTGATCACTTGGGCCACGATTTATGCCACGGAAATTCGTGAAACGTGGCAAATTTTCATGTAGCCACGGGAAAAACTATTTGACATGGCCAGGGGAAAATTTTATACCACGGAAGAAATATTTCGTGGCTAAAAATCACTTTCGCCACGGAAAAAGTTATAAACGTGGCAAAAACGTTCATTTAGCCACGATTATAACTTTATCCGTGGCGCAAGTAATTATCCGCCACGAGCTCATTTATCCCGTGGCAAAAAAATTCTTTTGTAAACATATTAAATTAAAATTAACATGTCACAAAATAACGATAACATAAACTAATACTCCTAAATGATAATAAGCTCATTTATCCTATGACAAAAAATTGTACTATAATAAAATTCTCATACGTGTTTTATAAAATAATTTCAAAACGTTTCCTGTTTCAGTACAGTCACTATTTAAATATTTAATCAAAGATATCCATTAATCAAAAAGTGGTTGTATGTTTTTTGGTTTTAGTGTGCTTATAACTTTTTTTTTTTATTTGCATTAGTTTCAGAAAACACTTATGGTGCGTTTGGAAATATGGATTTGATTTGAAATTTTGGATTTGGCTCAAATTAGGTGTTTGGGAAGTTGGAGAATTTGGATTTGTATTTGAGTCAAATCCAACCCCTGATGTTCCTGCGTATAATGCTGCTATTCGTAATTATTGTATAGCAAAGAGGATTGGAAACGCGTATAAGTTGTTAAATGAGATGGTGCAGAAGGGTTTGAAGCCTAACCCGACTACGTTTAACCTGTTTTTTAGGGTTTTTTATTGGTCGAACGACTTGAAGAGTGCATGGAGTTTATTAGAGAATAATATATTCTATATGTAATCACACAATATCTTCTAGGTCTAGGGTTCCTATCTAATGTACCTATAAATATGATATGAATGTTTCAATAATAATCAACTCATTATATTCTAATATGGTATCAGCCTAATCGATTCTCTCATCACATCTTCTTCTGCCCACTTCCAACGATTTCCGCTCTCCGGCCGGAGATGGCCACCTAGTCCCATCTCCGGTGGGACACACAAACACCCTTCTAATCTTTTTTTTTTTTTTAGTCAATCGCACAAAGCTTTAATTTCATTCAATTACTCAGATTATAGAGACCATACAAGAGAGATGAGGCCAGCTTTAATTTCATTCAATTACTCAGATTATAGACACCAGATTATAACTAAGATTTAATTACATAGAGATGAGGCCAGAGTAAAATTGACCAGAGACCGCCATAGGAACTATACTTAGGGACCGCCATAGACCAGAGACAGATTTAACTACCGAGTAAAATTGATTATATAGACCATAGGAACTATACTTAGGGCTATGAAGTAGGAACACAGAAGAGTCAGAGATGAGGTTGCTCAACGGGAAGAAGCAGCAGGGCATACATTGGAAAGAAGATCTGAACATCGAACAACAACGATGCTTCGTGAATTCCAACGACTTCAGGAGTTCTGACTGAATTCGCGAGAGTATACTCGACTTCAAGCTCAGTACGAAACATTTCTCTCATCAAGTAGACAGCCCTAACCTGAGCCACCAAAGAGATCTTCACCCTCACTACCCCCATTCTACCAAGCTTCTTGTTGATGGCGGTAGTCAGCTTGGCTATTAGACGACGACCCTCTCTCCTTGTCTTCCTCCATAGAAGATCGCGCCTTCTCACCCTCCTTCGCGCAAGAAACACACCAGCGAAGCGCTCCAACCTCCGGAGAAACCTCCCTCGGCGGCGGCGGCGGCGATCGCCGGGAGGAGGAGGGACGCCGTCTTCGGCGCCACCAGGAGGAGGAGGGACGCCGCCGGGAGGAGGAGGGACGCCGCCGGGAGGCGGAGGGACGCCGCCGGGAGGCGGAGGGACGTCGTCTCCGGTGAGAAGAAGAGGGACGCCGTCGAGAGGCGGAGGGACGCCGTCGAGAGGCGGAGGGACGCCGTCGAGAGGCGGAGGGACGCCGTCGAGAGGCGGAGGGACGTCGTCTCCGGCGAGAAGAAGAGGGACGCCGTCGAGAGGCGGAGGGACGTCGTCGAGAGGCGGAGGGACGCCGGCGCCGATGAGAAGAGGAGGGTCGCCGTCGCCGATTTCAAACGCCATTTTCGTTTCGTTGTTTATGAATTTCTCCATTAACGAGGAAAATTCATTAAAAAACGACTGAACTCCCATTTTTTTCTTTTTTTCTTTTTCTTTTTTTTTTTTTTTTTTTTTTTTTTTTTTTTGGTGTGTGTGTGTCCCGCCGGAGATGGGACTAGGTGGCCAACTCCGGCCGGAGAGCGGAAATCGTTGGAAGTGGGCAGAAGAAGATGTGATGAGAGAATCGATTAGGCTGATACCATATTAGAATATAATGAGTTGATTATTATTGAAACATTCATATCATATTTATAGGTACATTAGATAGGAACCCTAGACCTAGAAGATATTGTGTGGTTACATATAGAATATATTATTCTCGAATAGAGTTTGTATCAGAAGATGAAGGTGGACGGTTGCTTGCCGAACACACAGTCGTGCATGTTTTTGATTCGGTTGTTCAAGAGGCAAGAGAAGGTCGAGATGGCGCTTGAGCTGTGGGATGACATGGTGGAAAAGTGTTTTGGAGCGTACACGTTGGTTTCAGATTGTTGTTTGATTTGCTTTGCGACTTGGGTAAGTTGGACGAGGCGGAAAAATGTTTCTTGGAGATGGTTGAGAAGCGTCAAAAACCGAGCAATGTTTCATATAGGAGAATTAAGGTGCTCATGGAACTAGCTAATAGGGATGAAGGTCTAAAGCGTTTGTCGGAGGGAATGGCTGTTTTCGGGCTACCACGCCAGTTTCGGAAGCCTAATGACGACTTTGATGACGCCACGTCTCTGCAAAACGTGGCACATTGAAATCACGTGGAGTATGATCAAGTGTCGTGTTGACACTTAACTAGATTGAGCATAATTGGTTTTGGCCTTGTTTTTATTTTTGTTCAGGTGTGTGAGTGTATGACTCCAACTAGCACGAGGCAAACATCTAACAACAGCGGCACTTCGGTATTTTGACTTAGTGTTGTTAGAGTGGAGGAAAGGAAATAAAGGGATTCATTTTGAATCCTTAAAACATAGGAAAGATTCGGAAGTTAACTTTCATCCTTCCTTTCCTTCCCTCGCTCTCTTCCCCCTTTCACCGTCGGCTTGATTGGTTGCACTCGGTCGAAAATTGGGGTGCAATGTGTTTAATTTACGGAGGAGCACAAGTATAACCTGTACTTCTTTTGTTCTGAATCGTTGGTATAGTGGAAAAGCAAGGGAAGCATGAATGAGTAATTCTCGTTAGTCGCGTTTAAAACGCTTCAAAGTTGGTCAAATTCTATGGCAAACAATGTTTTTAATTATTTGACTTCCAGTGGAAGTGTTTTGTTTCGGCTAATCTTGTATGTTCGATGTTGGCCGCTGCTCCATAGATTGATGTTTAAACAGTGTTATTCACCTGCAAATATTGCCCATTTTCCCCCCGCTTTACAGTGATTCAAACATTGAATTTTCGATGAGGTGTTTTGATAAAATGTAGATTCAAATGTAGTACACTGTACCGAAATATGATGCTTAAAAAATAATGCTTTCGCCAGATAAATCAGCAGTTGAGTAAATTATCAACGAATACTATCTACAAATGTGTCGTTAGATAGAGACATGACAATTACGCTTTTCAAGAGCTGCGATCCACAAATGTCAAGCGGAGACAAATGCAATTACAAAATCGAAGGAATCAACTAGTTTTGTATTGGAATTGATTTTCTTTCTATAGTGAGTATTGACAAAAAAATGTGTGTTATTAAATATATATGATGGAAATGCTAAACCCTAAATTTGCAACTGATTTTCGTCAACGTCAAAATGATGATTGTTACATGCACACAATGGGATTTATTGCACAATGCCTTCATCTGCAGAAACCTTAACCTTCGAGGCCTGTTACAACAAGGATATGTAAACGATTAAGAATCGACCAAATATTATACTGACAAGCTAAATTACGCCACAGAGAGTGCAGCGTAGATGACCACGAATATACAGAAACTAACTAACAAGAGGATGAGCCTAGGAGTTCCGAGCACCAAGGTAAGGGTCAATTTTGTCAACTCTAGAATATTTCAGGGTCATTCAGTGAAAATTGAACGACCAACAATATCACATAAACTTAAAGGACAAATTCGAGAAGAAAAAAACAGGGTATGGAGACTGGAGAGGCTTTTCACAAAGTTACGCACATTTTGCAGCAAAAGCGGGCTGGACTCTGTACAGCAACCCAAGGCTCTAAATTGCTAATGCTTATCATTTACAAGTTCTCGTGACATAGAGAGGACTATGTGCAGGAGGAGGAATACGGGATACTCCTGACTAATGGCTACGGAATAATATGAAGAGAAGAAGATTTCATTTGACAAACTGCTGCATATTAAGTGGGAAAGCTTCTCAAAAATCAAATTAGATTGTTGGGTTATTTCTAGCAGAGCGTGGGGATCGCTTGCACAGAGAAGAGCAATTGCTTTCGGACAGAAACTGCCAAAGAGTTGGTACTCCATACTCTGCACAGCTTTACTCTTTGCGTAGTAGCGTGAAAGAAGAACTCGGTCATAGGATACAAGTCAATCTAGGATTTAGATGATACAGAATCTTCCCTGTATAGGCTGAAAGCATTTTAGCGAACTTAAAAAATGCTTGAAATGAGTTATGGCTGAAATACATTCCTATCTTTGCCCCGTTGAGGACGAGTATATACTATATGCAAAACTACTTTCTGTAAAACGAAATAGATTTAAGAGAAGAACAATACCTGAATCAACGGATTTACTCTTTTACGAGAAACTTTGGTCGATCTATCTCATCCACTGTCCATGTACCATCAAATGCGTACTAAATGTACTGCCAAGCTGAAGTGCGGCCACTCTACTCAGGCATCTGTTTTCAGAAGTCACAAGTGAAACCTTAGTTTTACATGCAATCGAGGGTGACCTGAATCATAAGAAATCAACACTCAGCAGGAAGTTATATGGCCTCATAGTTAGGAATGAAGCCAAATCTGTATGTTTCAGTAAACATAGAGGACAAAGAAAAACATATTATACAATATTGATCTGTAATTACAAGGAACTTAGTTTCGGTCTGAGTACGCTTCCAATTAATCTGATTTAACATCGATCAGTGGCCACCTAAAATACTAATAAAATTACCGGCCCTACCAATGTGTTCAATCATCACCAATTCACAGGGATAGTTTCTCTGCGAGAATCCCTGAGCGGAGCTTAGTGTTCCACCCAAGCACACCTGAAAAGTACACCCTCAATCCCCGTAGACTTTTAGCATCATATGTTGAATACATTTAAAGTACGCAACAAGTTAACAACAGGCATATAAGAGTGAAACTGTGAAAATACCAAGAATTCTGTGCTGAGTTAATCCATATACTCGTAGTATTCAAAAGTGCTTGAGTTTGTGTCAAAAACATCAGAAGAAGAAAGGTAACTAGTTGATCCATGGTGGCTATAATCATCGCAAAGCTCCACGTTTTTACATACATAACCCCTAAAGCAGAAGAAGCTGGTCAATACTGCATTTGTTATATGATTGCTGTATGTCCATCCAGCGAAAAACTGCCTAAGTCAAGGGAATTATAAGAGACGGCAAAACATAGAAAGCCAAAGATGGAAAGAGTTTAAGCCTTGTTCTTTACAATTGAGTTATTTCAACTAGCTGAACCAGAAAGCAAAATTGTACTGAGAAGAGCGGAAGTGCTGAAATCAGGTCCAAAAGAATAGGGCCTAGGTTTGGAATGAAAATAGGAATACTCAACTCTGCTGTTATAGCTCAACTCTGCTGTAAAGATGACAGTCTCTCAGCTTTTCAGAAACGAAGAGAAGCATTCTTTTGATATAGCCATGATCCACGCATGATAACCCCAAAATGTGTGTGCATGTGGACTTCATCCAACACAGCTCGCTTTTCAATCGGAAAAACAAGATTTTAAGCCAACCACGGCTCAAATAAGTACCACTTATGAAGAATCACCGTCAAAGAACGACTTATGTTGGGCCTCACCTCTTCCACTATTTGTATTACGATCACTTCTGTTGAAATATTCTTTCAACCTCAAGGCAACATCTCTCTTACCTGCTCCTGCCAGTGTGGAACACATACGAGAGACAGTGGTATCTTCTGGAACAAACCCTTTATCAGTCATTTCTTTTAGCAGTCTCATAGCCTCACCACGATATGATCGTTTCAAAACCTTCTCAATACCTGGTTGATCAGATAAACTACACCAGCCAACTATAAGTATATTATAAGTGGATGAATTAGGAGCTGTGCCTCTACCTTGCATCTCACTCATAAGTTCTCTAGCTTGATTCATCTTTCCTGCCTGAGCAAATTGGTGGATGAGCCTATTGTATACGCCGATTGTTGGGATAAAACCTTTGCACACCATCTCACAGTAAAGTCGGACGGCCTCCTTTATGTTTCCAGTCTTTGCATAACCAGAAACCCAGACATAATAAGTCACACCATTAGGCGCAACTCTTCTTTCTCTGATTTCCCCGACCAGTTGAACCGCCTCTTTAACTAAACCAACTGAAAAAAGACCATCGAATAGAGTATTATAAGTGACCACATTCGGAGATAATCCCCAACTTAAGATCTGGGAATATAACTCCATCGCCTTCTTCACATGGCTACTTTTAAAGTAACCAAGTATAAGACTGTTGTAAGTGACAATATCAGCTGCGATGTATTTGTCCATCATGCTTCGATAAACAGAAAAAGCTTTCTTTGTCATCCCCAGTTTGCATAAAATAAAGATGAGAGTGTTATAGCTAGCACGATTCGCCTCAAGGCCCATAGCCAGAAGCTGCTCATGTACTTGGAGAATAACTGCCGCTCGTTTCTGTTTTGAAGCAGTCTCCAGAATGGCTCTGTGTATGCTGGAAGTTGGGCGAAAACCCATCGCTGACATATCATTCAACAAACAAATTGCTTCGTCAAGCTTTCCAAATTTACACAAACCAGTGATGAGAATTTTGCAGGTAACATGATTCGGCATTTGCCCATGGCTCTTCATTTCATTCCACAGATTGAGAGCATCGTCGACTCTCCCATCCCTGCAATATGCATCGATCATGATATTGTATGTAGCTGAGTCAGCGACCAAATTCAACTGTTTAAGTCCATCATAAACTGATCGCGGTTCATACTCTCCATGCTTCAAGAGCCCGGTTATTAGAGCATTAAATGCAACAGTATCAAATCCAATACCCTTCTCGGCAAATTCTTGGGCGAGGTTGAGAGCAGCTGACACGTTTCCAAGCCTAAAATAACCATCCATCAAATTTGTGTAGTTGATACGGTCCAAAGAAATGCCTCTAGACATTACATCCTGAAGAAGCTTTACGGCCTCGTCCATCTTTTTAGCTCTTTTATAAGAATTTACAAACGCATCTACTATAAAATTGTTTTCATCTACGCCTTGCATCTTCATTTTCTTGTACAAGTGCAAGCCAAGTTCTCGGTTCCCCGCCACAAAGCATCCATTCAGTAATGTGCCATATGTTACGGAATTAGGTAGCACATTTTCATGCACCATCTTTCTCATCAAAGATAAAGCTTTGTCAATATTTCCTTCTTTCACATAACCATTTATCATAGACGAATAAGTAATGACATTTGGAGTAACACTTATATCCTCCATCTCTCGGAGTATAGACTCGGCACCCTTCATGTCACCAGACTTGCAGTAACCATCAATGAGTGCAGTATAGGTGATATGATTGGGTGAAATGTTATGCCTTGACAGTGACTTAAAAATGTCTTCAGCTTCTTCCCTTTTTCCCGCCTTAAAGAGTCCGTCCATCAAACTTGTAAATATTACAACATCCAAAAGTAGACCACGGATAATCATTTGACTCAGAAACGCAAAAGCTTCCATTAGGTTTCCATCTTTTAACAATTTATCAACAATCGCCGAGAATGAGACATGATTAGGTTGTACCTCCATTTCCTTCATCTCCTTCAGAAGGGCATGTGCCTCTTCCAATCTTCCACTCTTACAAAGACCACTTATAATTGAAGTATATGTAATCAGATCTGGGAAAATACCACGAGTAACCATATCCTCATATACAGCCAACGCTTCCTCAATGCTTTTTTGTTTGCAGTAAGCAGCGATTAATGTCGTGTATGTGGTCACATTTGGTTTTATCGCCACTGCATTTGTTATTTTTGCACTACCTAGGTGATTTTCTGAGTTGGAGACATCAGACTGCAAATCCACTATCTGCTTCAAAACATTCCTAGCGCCCAAAAAATTCCCAACCCTGCAGAATCCATCTACTAGAATATTGTAAGTAATGATATCGGGAAGTATCTGCATATTTTCCATTACTCGGAGAGCATTATCCATCAGACCCGCCTTGCAATAACCATTAATCAAACTATTAAAAACTGTGACATCAGGCTTATCAGCACTACCACTATCACAACAGATTAAATTATTAAGGATAGATTCTGCTGAGCTAAACAATCCAGCATCACAGAAACCCTTGATTAAAATATTGAAAGTGTAACTATCCGCAGAAATGCCCTTCTTAATCATCAGCGATAAGCAACTCAAAGCATGAAGCAGCAAGTTTTTCTTGCAATCCTGATATGAGAGTGTTATAGGAGACGGTATTAACTCTATCAACAGTCTGAAGGAAGTTAACAGCAGAGTCCAACATTCCCTCATTGCATAAAGAATGTATCAATATGTTATGGGTTGATACATCAGACGTAATTCCACAGGCCAGCATCTCCGAATAGACGAGCCATACCTGATAAAGCCAAACCATATCCGAGTGTAAAGAAGTATTCAGCATATCCAAGTTGCAATAAGGGTGACTAAACTGCCCAGATTGATGACATAGAGACCACAGCATAAGATGCCATCTCCCAGGAGACAAGCCATGCCTAACCAGTAACAAATCAACAGAGCCACGTTTAAATTCAGATTCACCAATACCCAGTCCACACAAATGACTAATTAGGTTGAAAGTTCGGGTTTTTCTTAGGAAGGGATGCAAACATTTTTAAAAAAGGTGTTGCATTTGCTATTATCGAAGACTAGAAGGACTGTCAATTATATACAATAAGCATAATTTTGTCTCACTCCCCTTCTTACGTTTTCCATCAGTGAACCAACGACTACATGCACCATATATCACACCCCACCCCCAGAAAGCACGCAAATAAAAACAAAGAACAGACCCAACAACTACATACACTATGCAGCACACCCCACCCCCGACAAACACGCAAAGAGAAACAAAGAGCAAATTAATGCTGAATAATCTTTAGGAAGAGGCATTGCACAAGATATGAGAAACAAATCAACAAAGAAATACAGACAGAGTAATAGCTAACATATAAAGGTAATAAACCAAGCTGCAGCAAGTGAAAAATAAAAGTACACAATATGAGCTCCAGACAGTAGACGAGCCGCACCTGACTAACTAAACCAACTTTGTGAAATCCATAAAGAAGGTGATACCATGAGTGCGTATTCGACGGAACAACTCCATTTGTTCGCATAAGAAGAAATGCTTGGGAAGCTCGAGAATAATCTCCACAAGATAAGAAAAGATGGATGAGAGAGCAGAAAAAGGAGGCATATAGATTGGTCTTTGAAGGACTTATACATAATTTGCATAAAGGTTTAGCAGAGTGATAATGAGGGGAGACGGGCTTTATTGGTATTGAAATTGGCGCTGCAAGTGAAGAGAACTGTGCAAGAAATGTCTTTCTTGATCGCTTCACAAGCTGCATACACAACATTTTAAGCCATTCCTACCAGTTGCGCTTGTTATCTTTGAGACATACATCAATACCAATGTGGTTGTCGTCAAAACAAGTTGTCATCCTGAAAGTCCACAAGTAAAAATAAAAATTAAAAATTAAATGCGAAATTAAATCAATAAGCACTACAAGTAAATACACATCAAAGTTCAGTATCATTCATGAAACGAAATAGACACACACCAACTTCGATACAATGTAAACTTTGATGACAACTCCTCGTAAGACTCTTATTATCACCTACCGGCTGCCAGAATCTTAGTAAATTTGCTGCGTGTACGTTTCATAAATGAATAAGGAGTACAAAATTACAATAACCCTCAAAATTCATCTTTTGTAGGAGGGCCTCAAACCAACGGTAAAACGATCAATCTATAACGAATTACACTCCTATGTTACTTCGATAGTTCAACCTTTTCATTTGACCTTATTGTACCTGAGTCCAACACTTGACACCCAACATTTGTGTGAGCCGAATACCAAGATTTATACTTGGATATGTGCACGCGTCAAATAATTTTAGCATTTTACTACGCCACCAAATTCCATCATGTATGAAGCACTCTCAAAACATACCCGTCATCCGTCATTCATGCGGTAACCATATCTTAATCCACAAGTTATCGATTTAGCTAGTCCAACGATAAATCTAGCCACCCAAGCACATAATATGACTTTCCTAATTCATGCTACATCCTCGACACGAGTTCCTGATATAGATACGGGTCGATAAACGCTTCACAAAGTATTGATTCAATCAACACCATGAATCAAATAAGAATGCACAATACCCACGAGGCCACGACAACAGCATTAGCAGGGCCGTCTACTTGATGCATATAAAAAACAATGAACTGATTCCAGAAATGAATTGGGATTTGTGTAGGCATTGCAATAACAATATACTCCGTATTATGTAGCTAATTAAAGTGTAAAACGATACGGCGCGACGTCTTTTCCAATCATTTTGTGAAAATCTAGTGCGTCAGCGAATCAAATTCATCATACAGGTAGCGAAACACCAAAAGTTCAATTTTTTGTGAAATTTAGCTATATTGTCCAACTTTTGTGATTAAAAATAACTAAAAAAATAAATTATCCGGGATTATTCGTGCAAAAATTACTACTTTAAGCACTGAAATGCAGAAACAATATAGCATAAATCTAATTGATTTGAATCAATACTAAATGAACGTATAAATCATTTAAGTTCGCCGAATTAATGCACTGAAATGCAGAAACAATTGCACAATTAAAAAATTGAAAAAACTAGGGTTTATAACAAAGAAATTAATTAATAGGAAAATTTAACGGGAATAAACCATCCTATTGCCCGTCTTCCATTAATAAACCATCATTTTAGTAATCCCACAATAAACCATCCTATTTACTCAATTACCCATTATTAGACTATTGTGACTGGCTACCTACTCAACAGGTAACCTTCACTTACCCCTTATTTTTGATTAAAAAACAAAACCTCCTTTCATTTTTTCACCTGCTTTGTTTTTTACTCTGTAAAAGAAAATGGAGTAATGGGCCACAAATGAAGTCAAGAGAAATAGCCCAATGCAGTCTAGCAACACAAGTGAAGCAAGCCCAAATTATGATACAACAAATACACAAAGTGATCCACAAAATCAGGCCCAACAACAACAAAACTCAGGTACAATACAATCAAACAAAGGAGCTACACGACAACAAGGAAGGTGAGAGGCATATGGTGTGTGAGGAATTCTAATCAGAGGTTATCTAGGGTTTCGTGTAATTGATTGAATATAAATAGAGGGAAGCATGTATAGAGCAGTTATATAGAAAGAAAAAGAAAGAAATACGTTTGTAAGAAGAAGAAGAAAGACGAAATTCAAAGGTGAGAAAACTCACCATTTTCATACTCTGTTTTATGTCAATGGCTATCATGCACTTTGATGTGCAATTTCTTCATGGTATCAGAGCCTTGTGCTCTTGATAGCCATTGAAGGTTGCATCTTTGTGTTCTCTATCTTTATTTTTTCGTATGTTCTTGTGTTTTCTTCGTAAAGTTTTCATCTTTGTGTTGTTATCCCTGTTTGTGTGTGTGTGGGCTCTCTATTCGCTCTCAAAGTGTGCAAATATGTCTGGTACCACCATTTCTCCAAGTGATCCTCTCTACTATAACCCCTCAGAAGGAACTCAAACCCTCAAAATTACTCCTGAGTTGACTGGGATGGAAAATTATGGCCTTTGGAAACGTCAAATGGAGCTTGCCCTTTCAGCCAAGAGAAAGTTAGGGTATGTCACAAGAAAAGTGACTAGAGATGAATCTGACACTGTGAAACAAGAGGCCTGGGAAACCTCCAACAACTTGGTCATATCTTGGATCTTTCAGAATGTGAGTGAGAAGATCAAGTTGGTGATTATGTACTGTGTCACAGCAAAGGAGATATGGGACATCCTTGAGGGTAGGTACACATCAACCAATGGTGCTCGAAAGTTCAAATTGAATAAGGAGTGTTATGAGATTGAACAAGGAAGTAGGTCTGTGGAAGATTACTATACCCAACTTCAGATTGTGTGGGATGAACTTGAAAATATGAACACACTGCCGCTTCTTACTCAGAAAACCAGTGAAATGACTGTCTACTTGAAGGCTCTAAATGATCAGGCAGAAGAGAAGAAACTCTTTCAATTTCTCAATGGTCTACACAAGGATTATGCAAGTCTCAGAAGCAACATTCTCCTAATGATACCTCTCCCATCTGTGACAACAGCTGTCTCAATGCTTCTTCAAGAAGAGGCACAGAACAAGAACACAAGTGGTGCAAGGGGTTATGACATGTCTGCGTTCCACAGTAAGGGGGAGTACACTGAAGAGACTTGCAAGCATTGTGGAAGGAAGAATCATAAATCTGAGGCATGCTGGGAAGTGATTGGATATCCTGCAAACCACCCAAAGAACAGAAAGCCATACACTAAGTTTGGAAACAAGGGGTTCAGCAACTTCAAGAATCAATCTTATGGAGGAAAGCCAACTTACTCTCAGGGAAATGTCTCAAATCAAACCAACTATAAGCCTTTCAATGCCAGCTACAAGGGACCAAAGAAGGTGGCTGCAAATGTGAAGTCTGATCAGGTGGACCTGGCATCTGCTATAGGTGCTGCAACCCAACAGCTGGAGAGTTTATTGAAGATGGTGCCTGGAAGTGAAAGTGGAGGAACAAAGTATGCTGGAGATGCTGAGGAGGAACTTGAGTGCAACTTTGCAGGTATTGCCACTCATAAAAATGCTCATGGTTTGAATGCTCAATGGGTCATAGACTCAGGGGCATCTGATCATATGGTGTCTGACTTAAGATTATTGAGAAATGTTGAAAAATGCATAAATGGGCCAAAGATAAACTTACCAAATGGAGAAGTTGTGTGTGTAACTCACAAGGGCAGTATTCATATGAGTTGTGGTCTTGATCTGAAAGAGGTGCTGTATGTACTAACATTCAGACAAAATCTTTTGTCTGTTCAAAGGCTTGCAAGAGAGAATAATTGTAGTGTGATGTTCAGTCCAGCATGTTGCATTGTGCAGGACTGTAGAAGTGATGAAAAGAAGGAGATAGGAAGATCCAAGAATGGTCTCTACTACCTGAAAGAAGAGTTAAAACCTGAGCCTGTGAATAATGTAGTGTCTGATCTGTATGTTGGAGAACACTGCGTTTTGAGAAAGTCTTGTGCTAATTCTGAACACATTGATAATGATTCAGCTAAGATTGATGTGAGTAATTTGTCTTCTTATATGATTTGGCATAACAGATTGGGTCATGCTTCTTTTAATGTGCTCAAACATGTTCTGAATGTGAGAAATGCTTGTCTTAAGTCTGAAACTGTGTGTCTGACCTGTCCCATGGCCAAACACACTAAGTCCTCTTACAGCCTGAGTCAGACTGAGACAAAGTCCCCTTTTGAACTCATCCATATTGACATATGGGGGCCATACAGGGTTGCTTACAAAGGGAAGTTTAAGTATTTTCTAACCATTGTGGATGACTATTCAAGAGGAACATGGATTTATTTGTTGGTTCATAAGTCTGATGCCTATGTGAATATCAGAAATTTTTGTGAATACACCAAGACTCAGTTTAACAAGCAGGTGAAGAAGATAAGGTCTGACAATGCATGGGAGTTTGATGATGAAGACTGTACTGCTTACTTCAACTCCAATGGTATCATTCATCAGACAAGCATAGCTGATAGGCCTCAACAGAATGGAGTGGTAGAAAGGAAGCATAGACACCTTTTGGAAGCTAGCAGGGCTCTCAGATTTCAAGCTGGGCTATCTTTGGGTTACTGGGGAGACTGTGTGATGGCTGCAACTCACATCATCAACAGACTTCCAAGTCCTGTGATAAAATACAAAACACCTTATGAGTTACTGCACAAAGAGAAGCCCAAGTATGATCATTTGAAAGCTTTTGGATGCTTGGTTATGGTGTATAATCCTGAGAGAAACAAAGATAAGTTTCAGCCAAGGGGGTTACCTTGCATCTTTTTGGGGTATCCTCCTACTCAGAAGGGTTATGTGGTTCAAGATTTAATAAGTAAACGAAGGTTTGTGTCAAGAGATGCAAGATTCTTTGAAAATGTCTATCCTATGACTCAACATGCCAAGGGTATGTTTCTTCATCCAATACCTGTGCAATTGAGTCATATGCATGAGGAAGCACACATCACTGCTGCTCCCATGGATAATGTGCTCACTCAAGAGATAGTGGGGCAAGAAAACACTGAGCAGGACAATGTTGAGCATGTGCCTGACACTGATCCTATGCCAGACAATGTGGAGAATCATGATGCTCAAAGTTCAGACAGTGAAGCTGAAGAAGATGGAGCAATGGAAGGATCACCTGAAGAAGGTACAGGTAGACCTACAAGAGAAAGAAGGCCACCTGGTTGGTTACATGATTATGACACTAATCAAGGAAGAAGGAGAATCAGAAACTGTGGTGCTGCAGAAATAAGTAAAGTCACTGATACACAAGTTCATCAGTCATTTGCTCATATGGTGAACAAGATTGCAAGCCAAGATGAGCCCTACTATTTCAAAGATGCTGTCACAAATCCTCATTGGGTTGAAGCAATGAACAAAGAGCTTGATGCTCTTGAGATGAATGCAACCTGGGACATTACTGAACTTCCACAAGGAAGAAAGGCAATTGGATGTAGATGGCTTTACAAGAGGAAGTATCTTCCTGATGGTACTTTGGAGAGATATAAGGCAAGATTGGTGATCCAAGGTTGTAGACAAAAGGAGGGCCTAGACTACACTGAAACGTTTGCACCTGTTGCAAAGATGACAACAGTAAGAACTCTTCTAGCTGTGGCTGCAATGAAGAAATGGCATGTATACCAAATGGATGTCACCAACGCTTTTCTTCATGGAGAATTGAAGGAAGAGGTATATATGCAATTACCTCCAGGATACAGCAGTCATGGTGATAGAGTAGCTGTGAGTGATTATGTATCAATGGTCCAGCCAGGCTTACGAGTATGCAAACTAAAGAAAGCCTTGTATGGCTTGAAACAAGCACCAAGGCAATGGTTTGCCAAGTTGTCAGCAGCTCTTCTCCAGTCCGGATTCACTCAGTCAAATGCTGATCACACTCTCTTTGTCCAATGTCAAGGAGATTCTGTCACAGTGGTACTTGTATATGTTGATGACATGATTATCACAGGGAACAACTTGGAGACCATCAATCATCTGAAATCCACTCTCAAAAGTCAGTTTCACATGAAAGATTTGGGAAAATTGGCTTACTTTCTGGGATTGGAAGTTGCTCACACTGATCAAGGTATATTTATATCCCAGAAAAAGTATACTTGTGATCTTGTTAAGGAGTTTGGAATGAGTAAAGAGAGGAACTTGAGGATTCCTTTGGATGGTCACAGAAAACTTGAACCAAACAAAGGAACTCCTCTACTGTCTCCTGAAGTGTATAGAAGATTGGTGGGCAAACTCATCTATCTCACCATTACAAGACCAGACATCTCCTACTCTGTACAAGTTTTGAGTCAATTCATGCAAAATCCGACATCTGACCACTTTCAAGCAGCAAAGAGAGTTCTTAGATATTTGAAGTCTGCTCCAGAACAGGGCATTCTACTTGCAAACTCCTCATCTGCAAGTCTGAGAGCATATTGTGACTCAGATTGGGCATCATGCTCTTACACACGGCGTTCAACAACTGGCTTTTGTGTTCTATTGGGTTCATCTCCAATATCATGGAAATCAAAGAAGCAGAGTGTAGTAGCAAGGTCTTCTGCTGAAGCAGAGTACAGAGCTTTAGCTCTTACTGTTTGTGAAGTGACATGGCTGAGAAGTCTGTTGAAAGACCTGGGGTTGAAGCAAATGCAAGCCACGGTGATTGGTTGTGACAATCAAGCTGCTTTGGCTATAGCAGCAAACCCTGTTTACCACGAGAGAACAAAACACATTGAAGTGGATTGTCACTTCATTCGTGAGAAAGTGGTGAAGGGAGAAGTGAAGCCTATCTATGTTCCATCTCATGGCCAAGTGGCTGACATACTTACAAAACCTCTGCAAATGAAGTTCCATCATCGTCTTATGAGCAAGATGGGAGTGATGACCAATTCACACTCTCATCTTGAGGGGGAGTGTAAAAGAAAATGGAGTAATGGGCCACAAATGAAGTCAAGAGAAATAGCCCAATGCAGTCTAGCAACACAAGTGAAGCAAGCCCAAATTATGATACAACAAATACACAAAGTGATCCACAAAATCAGGCCCAACAACAACAAAACTCAGGTACAATACAATCAAACAAAGGAGCTACACGACAACAAGGAAGGTGAGAGGCATATGGTGTGTGAGGAATTCTAATCAGAGGTTATCTAGGGTTTCGTGTAATTGATTGAATATAAATAGAGGGAAGCATGTATAGAGCAGTTATATAGAAAGAAAAAGAAAGAAATACGTTTGTAAGAAGAAGAAGAAAGACGAAATTCAAAGGTGAGAAAACTCACCATTTTCATACTCTGTTTTATGTCAATGGCTATCATGCACTTTGATGTGCAATTTCTTCATACTCCTTACCCCTTCTTTTTTTTCACCTCCTTTCATTAAAAATACGCCATTTTTGTTGAATGTTTGTACTTCAAATTTTCGTCTTTCTTGCAATTATCACTAATTCGTCCTCCATTAATGTTGAAGGGTGGTTGATGTGGTGAATTCGTCTGATTTGGTAACCATGGATAAGGTAATCATAAACCCTAATTTTAATTTATGATGCAAAACTGAAGTGATTTGATTGAAAAATTATTCTTTTTGTATGAGTTATTGAATCAATTTGATTTCCCCCTTAATTGATTTCATGATAAAGTGGTAAATAATGTGATTTACTTTCTGTTTTTTAGGCAAATAAGGAGCAATATGTGACTTTGAAAATATGTTTCAATGGATCATTTGAGCTAGTTGGTGGTAATTTTGTGTATATCAGTAAGTGTTGTAGAATTTGTTGGAGTCATTGTGATTGCATAACACTCGACACTATTTTTGGAATTTCGTGTAATTTGAAGATCGAATTGGTGATTTCATCTGATTGTTTAACCAATTGTTTTATTTTTAAAAAAAAAAATTGAGATTTTTTTAAGAACAAGAGATGAACGTTGGTGTATAGGGAAGAAGAAGCCTTTAAAAGAAAATTTTGGGGCCCACAACTCCATTTAACTGCTTGGTAGGTAAAAGAGGGGAAGTGCAATAATGAGTAAATGAGTAAATACGATAGTTTATTGTGGGATTATTGAAAGGATGGTTTATTAATGGAAGACAAGCAATAGGATGGTTTATTCCTGTTAAATTTTCCTAATTAATACTCGTAACAAAAAAGGTGAAAACTTACTCGAAATATGCTCTGCTAAATTTAGAATGATAAATGGAAGTTGAAAAACTTGGTTGACAATACAGAACGACTGATTTTCACTTCACAGTGTACTACTTGGTATGAAGAAGACTAGACTTGTTGCACTTTTTTTGTGAAAAATGTTTCTGATTCATGTTATTGTTTTTTTCTCAAGTATTTATATGGTTTTCCCACTTTCTTCACCATTGGTATACCATTACTCTAGAAGTCAACAAAATTACATGATGAAGAAACTTCTTGGTATTGCAAGATGAAAATTCTAAGCCGTAGAAATAGATGACTTTCCCACACAAATATTAATCCGTAGCATTTGAAGTATTACGGAAAATCTTTGAAAAGAACGTCTTTTTCTATGAAATTAATGTAAGATATGAATTTTCTAATATATAAAAACAAAAGTGATCATATTTTTGCTAATGCTAATCACTATTAACTGTATTGTTACTTTGTTAGTTTGTTACCACCGCTATTGAGAGTAATAAAACTAGTTACATTTTACTGTTTTAGTTGATAAAAATTACGATCAGCTTAAATGTAATCGTATTTTATATACTCCGTATTAAAATATTCATCTCAAACTTGTTGGTGAAAGACGATTTTTCACAAGATTGGGTCTTTTTTTTATACTCCATTTTAACTTGATCATTATTTTTGTTATTTCTTCATCACCAAGTATTAAGTTCCATCACGTTGTCGAATCTTGAGGTACCATTATTAAACAATGACTCAACTTGGACGGTTTGACCCAATGTTTAGTTAAGATCTAACTGTTTATTTGTTGAAGCTTTTGTCAAAATAGGGTTTTTTGAACAAATAATTAGTTTTTTTAGGTCGGTTTAGAAAGTATTTAGCAAAATAGGGTCCATGTAGGATCTGAAATCACGGTCCTAAAAACGCCAATACGCGTGGCGTTTTCACCCTCCACGTAGATTTCCAAAAAATCAAAAAAAAAAAAAAAAAAAATAGACCCTAGAAAACGCCACGCCGGGTGGCGTTTTAAAAAAAAAAAAATAAATAAATAAAATAAAATAAAATTAGACCCTAGAAAACGCCACGCCGGGTGGCGTTTTTAAAAAAATAAAATAAAATTAGACCCTAGAAAACGCCACGCCGGGTGGCGTTTTTAAAAAAAATAAAAAAATAAAAAAAAATTAGACCTTAGAAAACGCCACGCCGGGTGGCGTTTTTGGAGCCTAAATCGCCATCCCGGGTGGCGTTTTCTAGCCTCTAATTATTTTTTTTGATTTTTGGAAATCCACGTGGATGGTATAAACGCCACGCGTAATGGCGTTTTTAGGTCCGTATTTTTCCAATCCTACGTGGACCCTATTTCGCTAAATACTTTTTAAACCGACCTAAAACGCTAATTATTTGTTGGAAAAACCCTATTTTAACAAAAGTTTCTTATTTGTTTGGGTTGATATTTTGGGAAACAACGTAGATAAATATTTAGGTATAAAACTAAAATCTATTACGATGTAAGAGTAATCTTTTTTATTTGCTTATTATTTTGGACCAACTTATATTTTACGTAATTGATTTTTCATATACGGATTTTACTCAAGTTATATACTTTTTGTCATTATTTTTCCCACCCTACCCTTTTTTACTCAAAGAATATACAGAATTCTTTTTTTTTTTTTTTTTTTTTTTTTTAAATCAATTTCATTCAAATTTCTAAATTTCCAATCATAAACTTCAATCATAAATTCAAATCGTCTTTTAATTTCAATTTTGTGTTTAAAGTATTGAATTTTATTAATTTTTACTCCCTCTATTTCATTGAAAAAGCCCCATGGGCTTTTTCACAATTTTTAAGGAAAATAAAAAATTAAGGGTAATATTGGTAGTTTGGTTGAGTGGGGTCCATTTTATAAGATAAAGTGTGTGGTATTTTGGTAAAATGAATATATTAGTAGGGGTAAAAGTGTTATTTTGATTGTATAAAGTTGTCCTAAATAGTAATGGGACTAAATGAGTGAAATTGCCGAAAAAGAAAAGTGGGGCTAATTGAGTGAAATAGAGGGAGTAATAAATTTAATTACAATTTTTAATTAGAGTTTGTTTGGATAGAAGGTGGGAGGTGGTGGAGCAGGTGGTGGCGGTGGGGAAGGTGGCGGTGGGCCGGCGTCGGGGCAGGCGGCCGGCGGGCGTGGAGCGGTGGGGTGGGTGGTAAGGTGGGAAATTTAGGGTGGTTGCAAACTTCTGGGGTGGTAGAAGGTGGAAGGTGAAAGTGGTTGGATAGAGCACGGCGGTGGGGCAGGCGGTGGCTGGCGGTTCCGGGGTGGCCGGTGGTGGCTGGTGGCTAAGCTGCCATGTTTATTTAATTTTTTTTTTTTTTTTTTGGTTTGGGTTTCACGTGATTTTTTTTTTTTTTTAGTTTTCTTGTTCAATTACCAACCTTACCACCTACACCACCGCTCCATGGCCGTCTGCCCCCCGCCCCGCCGCCGACCCACCACCACCTTCCTCACCGTTAGGGCTGAGCAAAATATCCGAATATCCGAAATCCGAAATTTTCGATCCGATATTCGATCCGATTTTTTGGATATCCGATCCGATTTTTTAAACAATTCGGATATCGGATATCCATCGGACATTTTGTTTCTAAAATTCGGATATCCGATATCCGAAAATTTCGGATACGGATATCCGATATCCGATATCCCACATCCAATATCCGAAAATTAACCTAAATCACATGTAAAAACCTAAAAAAACCAATTTCATCCCCCTAAACTAAACAACAGCCTCCCTCATTTCACATTCACTTGTCTCCACCTCCATTTATCTCTCTCTCTCTCTCTCTCACTTCCTTCATCTCCTCCATTACTCCCACCACAACCTCCGTTCACCTGCAACCACCAAGGGGTCCGTCGACAACCGACCATCACCACCACCTAGCTCCCATCGACAACCGACCATCACCACCACCTTGTTCCCGTCAACAACCGACCATCACCACCACCTTGCTCCTCCACCATGCTCCTCCCTCTCTCAAGTGTGTCCCTTTCCTCACCTTCCTCGTGTCTTACTACCGCGGTCACCACCGTCGCCCTGCTTGTTAGAGCACCATAGAGAACCACCTTGTGACTGTGCCACTCACAGCCCCATCCACACTGTCCTACGATCTTCACCGTCACCGTTTCGGCGTCCCACAATCAACGTCATCACTCAACCACCTCGCCCGCTGTTTTTTTGCTACCACTACGGCCAGATCTACTTTGTCTCACAATTAAAAAAAATCGGATATCTGTTGGATATCCGGATATCCGATCCGTAAATTTCGGATATCAAAAATCGGATATCCGAAGTTGTTCGGATCAGATATCGGATATCAAAAACTTAGGTTTTCGGATACGGATATCCGATCCGAAACTCCTGTTCGGATCGGATATCCGATCCGTGCTCAGGCCTACCCACCGTCACCTGCCCCACCGCCACCAGCCCCACCACCCCCTACCTTCTACCTTAAAAAACCCTAATTAAAAATTATAATTAAATTTAATAAAAATTCAATAATTTCAACACAAAATTGAAATTAGAAGACGAGTATTACCTCATTGAATTTATGATTGGAGTTCTTAATTGAAAAGTTGGAAACTTGAATGAAATTGATTGAAGATTTTTCAGGAAAAAAAAAAGAGGAGAGAATTCTGTATATTCTTGGAGTAGAAAAGGGTAGGGTGAAAAAATAATGACAAAAAGTATATAACTTGAGTAAAATTCGTGTATGAAAAATTAATACCCATATTTTAATACATAAAAAACATCAATTTGTGTACTGTCACATAATATAAAGGTGAGATAGAGAAACTATGGAGTAAGGCGGAAAATAGAAGAAGAGAAAAGTTGTGGGGTCAAAAAGTAGGAAACATTTATTTTAGACCGTAACAGAAAATTAGAAATGAGAAGAACAAATAAAATGGTCCAAAAATAAAAATGGAAATAACATATAAAACGGTCCAAATACGGAGTAACATCTTTAGACATGGAACTAGTTAAATGATTTTATTATACTTTTTGTATTAATTTTAGTACTGAAGATGTTATGACTAGTGGTCAAGACGAAGATACTTTGAAGTAGCGTGATCACGAAAAATTTAAATAGAAATACTCCGTATTCGATAGCCACAAAGTCAAAACTTACACACTATCGAGCTCTTTTTTCTGTAAACAAAGAAGATTCGTTGTAGTTTACGTTCTCAAATCCTTTATATATTTTGGCTTGGCATCTCGCTTTCACAAAACCACTCAACAAAAACCAAAACACAAAAAACATAAGTGAAAATGTCATCAACAGAGAGATTAACACAAGTGAGTTCATCAATTGCAACACTGATGTTCTGCTGGACAATCTACCAGCACATCATTCCTTCTGAATTACGCGACTCAATCGAATCGATAACCTCGAGATGTACTTCAAAATTGTTCAGCTACTTCTCTCCTTACCTCAACATTGTCTTTGATGAGTACACCACTGACCGTTTCAACCGTAGCGAAGTCTACACTACCATCCAAAACTACCTCAGCGACAGGTCCGCTAGCGACGCCAAAAGTATGAAAGCCGATTATATCAGAGACAGTAAGTCTTTGTTGCTTAGTCTTGGTGATAATGAAGAGGTTGTGGATGTGTATAATGGTGTTAAGGTCTTTTGGTCTTCTAGCAAAGAAGCCGGTAATCGTCCCACAATGCCGTTTTATTCCACTTCTGCTGATAAAAGGTATATACCGATTTTGCAGTCTCTCGTGTAATACGGTCTCATATTAGAATTGATGTATTTAATTAGACAGTTGAAATGAATCTACCTTTCACATTATTTTGACAATTGACCTTAGGGTGTATGTATAAGTGTGACTATGGATCAAATTTTGATCATGTTTTGAATAATCTAAAACTTTTGTGTCCTTATTGAGGTCACCATCTCGACTAAAACCTTTCATCGCCTGAAATCAATCTGAAATCAGGGCAATACAATGGGATAGGGGATTCGAACCTGTGACCTACGGGTACCTCAATCTTAATTACTAGGCCAAGACATCCTTGGTTTATTTAAAAAAAAAAAAAAACAGGGGTTTTATTCGGAAGATCTTGTAAGTCCGAGGTTCGATCCCCCGCAAGCCCGTTGGGAGGAGTTTAAAACTTTAACCCCGGACACGCTCCGAAACCGAATTAATTAGCCCAAATGGGTTCGGATATCAGTTGGGAAACCAAAAAACAACAAAACCTTTTAGATTGTTAAAACCGTAACGGGGAAAAATAAAACAAATTCACCGTCTAGATTTGAATTAATTAGAAATATTTGTCACCGTTATTAAGATAACGTACACTTTGGGGTCAGTCCACAGTCCACACATATTTGTTTATTAACTTTTCAAAAAGGGTCTCATTTTGATAACGTTGATGGTAGAGGTGGCCATGGGTTGGGCCGGGTCAGCCCACTACGGGTCGGACTTTATTTTCTAGGTCTAGAACCGGCTCATTGGGGTGGTAGGCCGGTCTTTTCGATTTAAGGCCCGAGTCCGACTCGTTGATTATAAATTTGTAGAAAATGAGAGGTTTGACGGGGTCGGGCCTTAACAATTGCGGTCCAGGCACGATCGGTTGCTTGGTCGGGCCGGGGCGGCCCGGTTTACCCAATTGACCACCTGTAATTGATGGCCATTTGAAACTTAGATTGTTTTACCGAGCAATTAACACAGTTGAAATTTAACTGCACAGAAAGTAATGTTCAAAATTGTGTTGGATTGAAACAGGTTCTACAAGCTAATTTTCCACAACCGCGACAGAAAGTTCATATTAAACACATACTTGCCATATGTATTGGAGGAAGGGGAAGCGATTTCCATCCGAAAGAGGACACGCAAACTGTTTACGAATGCTGGCAGTGACGGGCCAGACTGGATGGGCGACAGAGACACGATGTGGAGCCACATCGAGTTCAAGCACCCTGCTAGGTTTGACAAGTTAGCCATGGAGGAAACCAAGAAACAGATGATCATCGACGATCTCCTATGGTTTCGTTCCTCGAAGGATTATTATTCTCAGATTGCAAAGCCGTGGAAGAGAGGGTATCTTCTGTATGGTCCTCCTGGTACCGGTAAATCCACGCTAGTCGCAGCTATGGCTAATCTCTTAGACTATGACATCTACGACCTTGAGTTAACTGCGGTTAAAGATAATATGCAGCTGCGTAAACTGTTGACTGAGACGACCAGTAAGTCCATCATTTTGATAGAAGATATAGACTGTTCACTGGATTTAACAGGTCAAAGAAAGAGTAAAAAAGCTGAAAAGGATGGTAACGAGAAAAACCCGGTTGAAAAGATGCTGAAGAAAGACGATGAAAGTGAGAAGAAAGGCAGTGAAGTGACGCTGTCGGGTTTGCTGAACTTCATCGACGGGATATGGTCTGCTTGCGGAGAAGAGAGGATTATTGTGTTCACGACTAATTATGTCGACAAATTGGATCCTGCTCTGATAAGACGGGGTCGAATGGACGTTCACATTGAACTGTCGTACTGTGGTTTCGAGGCTTTCAAAAGCTTTGCCAAGAATTACTTAGGAGTTGAGTCGCACCCTTTGTTTGATTCCATCAGAAAACTGCTGCACGAAACAGAAACGACCCCTGCTGATGTCGCGGAATGTCTGATGCCCAGGTCGCTGAGTACAACAACTGACGATTGCCTGCAGAATTTGATCACTGCTCTCGAAAACGCAGTCGAAAAGAAGAAGATTAAATCTAACGAAGACGACATTGTCAATGGAGAATATCTAATTCAAGGTACAAGCAATGGAGATTCAGTTAAAATTAAATAAATAAATTACTATGATTTTACAAGGCTACCAATTTAATTAAGTTTGTATCTGCACTAATAATTTGGCTCTTAACTTGCAGATTTATTTTAATTTTATTTTACGACTTCGAGTTCATACCAATTGTAGCAATGAAATTAGGCACAGATATTCTTTAGAAAACTGTACGAAACAAAACATCTAAGTTTTTTTTTCGACGAAGTACGAAAATTCTGAAAGCGTAAATTTTTTGTGATCTGATAAATTTTTATAAAATTATTATATGGAAATATACTCAAAATCTTCGAACATAAATGAGGAAGCATGCAATTTATGAAACTCACGCCATGAATAAAAATTTACAAAATTACGTCTCTTATATTCGCCAAATCAAAAACTTATAAATTCGATCATCGTCGTGACCACTATAAATATACACTCAAGCCTAACAGACAACTAAAATTGTCATAACCGTCGTCGGTACAAAAATACTAACAACAATGATACCAATGATGAACAACAACGACATGATGACGAAATTCGGGTCCATATTCGCGACCCTAATGTTTTTAAACGCGGTATACGAGCAATACATACCGTACCAATGGAGGGACGCGATAAACACGTTTCTATGGCGACACTTTAGGCGAATAATGAACATATTGACGACATACCACGACATTGTGGTGGACGAGTACGTAGGAGACAAGTTTAGTGACAGAAGCGAAGCGTACGTGATGATAGAGGCGTACTTGAGCGAAAATGTTTCGAATAAAGCAAGAGGATTAAAGGCAAGTTTTGTGGAAGATGGTAAGAATTTGATGCTTGGTTTGGGTGATAATGAAGAAGTTGTTGATGTTTTTCAAGGTGTTCAAGTTTGGTGGACTTCTTATAAACATTTTCCTCAAAATCAAACTATTTCCTTTTATCCTGGCTCCGATGACTTGAGGTTTATTATTATACTTTCATTATTTATCGTCGTTTATTAAATTTTATTTTCGTTTTTTTTATGATGAAAACGACTAATTAATATTTTTGAGACAACACTTTAAGGATATGACTAATTGACCCTATCATTCAGATGATGGTTGACGATTAATTTGTATTTGTCGAGAGTCGAGACCAATTTCACACGTTTACCATATATATGATCTTCTCACCCATGGCACGAACCATCGTACTCCGTTGCATGTGATATTAATGAATTGTGAATCAATTTGTAGAATTTTAGTACTCCCTCTGTCTCAGTCATTTGTTTACAGTTTGACTTTTTTCCCCTCACAAAAAAGTCAAACTGTAAACAATTCACTGAAACGGAGGGAGTAAGTTTTTCCGTCATCACGTGGTTGCTCCGATAAAATTGTCGATGTTCAATTAGGTCCTAAGATAATAATTTGTGACTACGAATAACCGACTTTATTTACATTTAACAGGCAATTTAAGTTGACATTCCATGGTCGAGACCGAAATTTTGTGACGGAAACATATCTGAATCATATCTTACAAGAAGGCAACTCGATTACAGTTAGCAAAAGAAAAAGGAAACTATTCACAAACGTTAAAGGAGACGGTCGTGGGAGTTTATGGACTCATGTCGAGTTCAAACACCCGGCTAATTTCGACACCATTGCCATGGAGAAATCGAAGAAACAAGCCATCATTGACGACCTTTTACGCTTTAGCAAGGCCAAGGACTACTACTCGAAAATAGGGAAACCGTGGAAGCGAGGCTATCTATTGTTCGGCCCTCCTGGGACTGGAAAGTCGACAATGATCGCTGCCATGGCTAATTTGTTGAACTATGATGTTTACGATCTTGAGTTAACTGCTGTCAAAGATAACACTCAGTTGAGACGGCTGTTGATTCAGACGTCTACTAAATCGATTATTGTGGATTGAGGATATCGATCGTTCCCTGGACTTGATCGCCGCAGGTCGCCTGTCGAAGAAGAAGAGCGCGGAAGGCGAAGAAAGCGATGCAATAAAAAGTTGGGCGATAAAGAGGAGGATAAGAAAAGCAAAGTAACGCCTCGGGGTTCTTGAATTTCATTGACGGATTTGGTGCGTCTGCGGAGAAGAGAGGTTGATTGTCTTCACCACCAATCACATTGACAAGTTAGACCCGACTTTGATACGACGAGGTCGAATGGACCTACACATTGAGTTGTCGTATTGTTGTTACTGGCGTTTTAGGGTTGGCTAAGAACTACTTAGACGTCGAAAAACAATGGAAGAAACAAATGCCGGGAGGAGGTTTGCGGCATTCCCCTGGAGACCGAGTCAGAACGCCCGACTCAGAGGAGAAAAGGATGATGAGTGCTTTCCTCGAAAAAGCGAGGAGACACCACTGCCAGGTACTCCTCCCGAGCAAAGTCACCGTAAGTCTCCACCAAGAAAAGATCCCATCCCGTCCAGAACACCTAAGAAGCTTTTTCATGAGGACAATGAGACGTCAGCGGCGATGACGTGGAGAGAGCGGAACATTCTCACTCGGCGTCGATCACCACCCTCACCCAGGAGGTGTCCAAACCTCGAGGTTCCACGCACCGAGAGGCCCAAGCGCAACAAACCCAAAGGAAACACAATACAAGGAAAAGTCACAGTGAAATCGCCTTTGGCTTCTTCGGTGCTGGAGTACCCTCTTCCTCCCAAGATGAAAATTCCAACGATACAATATGACGGGTAAACAGGCCCGGAGGAACATCTGGCGGCCTATGAGAGCCACATGATGATGTACGACTCTACGGACCACGTTTGGTGCAAAGTTTTCCTCACGACTCGACGGGACTTCAGACAAACCTGGTTCCGTAACCTCCCAACCGCTCCATCTATGGATATGAGGACATGTGCCGGGTGTTCCGCCAGCAGTATGCAGGTAACAAAAGGAGAGAGAAGGTGGCTACGGAGCTCCTGAACGCGGTGCAGGGGAAGAGTGAAGGGCTGAAGGAGTATATGACCCGGTTTGATGAGAGTCACAAGAAATCGAGACCTGGACTCCAAGATAGGGTCCATGCCTCGGTAGAGGTGAAAGAGGAGAGCCGAAAAGTCTCCCGATCAGAACCACGGCCACCGATGGCGGCCCGAGATGGTCAAGGCTTTGCAGAGAGGAGCATTTCCATAAAACATACAGTAAGAGAAACGACAAGAAAGAGGACCAGGGCGGAGCCCAACCGGAATGGAAAGGACCGCCCCGGAGGCACAACAACAACAACAACAACAACAACACCAAGAAGAATTTCAACCGCAGCAATGCAGAATAACAATCACAACGATCACGGATAACCGGACGGCCGAGGCCGCAGGAAACAACCGCCAGCTCCAAAGAATGGACTCACTACACACCGCCATCAGTCTCAGCGGAAATTTTGAGATGACCAAAACGAAATCAAGTGGGCCGCCGACCGCAGAAACACCAGTGGAACGATAAGTCGGTTTTCGCGAATACCACCACGGTGGCCATGCAACGGAACAACTGCGTATCCTTGAAGCACGAGGTCGAGCGGTTGGTGCAAAGAGCACCTTGCGCGCTTTGTTAAGGACAAGCGAGAGCGAGACGGTGGCGAAGGTAGTGGTGACCCGGTCAAGCGGTCCGAAAAGAACAAGCAAAGAATAGGCGAAATCCATATGATCGCCGGACGGATGAGTCGATCTGTCCGGAAGGAAAAAAGGCGAGAACGTGAGCAATCTAGGATGGGCGATATTCACCAGAAAGAATAGCACCAAAACCTCCCATCCGGACTTGACCATCGGCCGGAAGACTATCAACGGGTCTCTTACCGCGCACGACCGTTGGTAATCTCCATGGATATCTGACCATCCGGTCCACGGTGCATGATAGATACCGGAGCTTGCACCAACCTCCTGCATCTGGGAGACATTCGAAAAGTTAGGTCCGAAGAAGGAGCAATCGACACCATACATAGGCTCATTGTATGGCCACGGAGCCAAGATCAAACCAATGGGGGACGATAACCTTGCCGGCCACGATAGGGAGGAAGACATGGCGGCGTAGACGCAAGCTTCGTGGTCGTTGACGCCCCATCAGCGTACAACGCCCTCATCGGCCGAGTCACCTTGGACCACATTCATGCTGTTGTGTCAATTCGGGCGCTGGCTATGGGTTATGGAACGGACAATCGACCGAGGAAAGTTTACGGCGACGAGAAAGGCGTCGGAGATCCTGCAATTCCCTATCGCCCGGGAACAAAGCGTAAGACGATGGCAGGTGAAGCTCCCGGAACAAAAGGAGAAGCAGGGTCTGGATGTGACTCCGGGACCGGAAAGCGAGACAACAGAGATTGAGCTGTCACCGGGGAGAAGTGTAATCATCGGGGCGGAGCTAGACCCCGGCTTCCAAGACAGTCTGATTAGTATTTTGGAAGAAAACAAGGACGTGTTTGCCTACTCAGCGGCGGAGATGCCGGGGATAAGCCCGGAAGTAATTGTACACCAGCTGAACGTTAACCCCAGCTACAAACCAATCAAGCAGAGGCTGCGGCCCATGAGTGCGGAAAAGGACGCGGCTATTCTCGAAGAAATAAACAAGTTGTTGGAGGCAGGTTTCATTGAACGTTGTGACTATCCCGAGTGGTTGGCTAACGTGGTAATGGTGAAAAAAGCGTCGGCGTGGAGAGAATGTGCGTTGATTTTACAAACCTAAACAAGGCGTGCCCAAAGATCGTTACCGTTGCCAAGGATTGATCAATTGGTGGACTCCACCGGCGCCACTCGACCGAAGTTTCGGATGCCTTCTCGGGATACCACCAAGTCTATCTGTCGAGAAGACAGCCAGGCCGGCGCCTTCATCACAGACACGGGGTCTACATGTACAAGATGATGCCATTCGGACTCAAGAACGCCGGGGCCACGTATCGGCCGGGTGGATGCCGTGTTTGCAAAGCGAAGGAGAAACATGGAGGTATATGTGGACGATGCAATTGTGAAAAGTAAGTCCGACGAAACACCTGGAAGACTTGAGAGAACGTCGCCTCGCCGGAGAATACCAAATGGCGAATCAGAAGAAGTGTACCTTTGGAGTCCGGTCGGGGAAGTTTCGGGTACTGGTCACCAAGAGGATTGACGCCAACCAGAAAAAGTCAAGGCCATATTAGACCTGCCGGCGCCGAAGACAATTAAGGACATTCAGATTCTGACCGGGAGGATGGCAGCATTATCCAGGTTCATCTCCCCGTCCCCTGACAAGTCCACACCCGTCTTCCAGGTCCTAAAGGGAAACAAGAGGTGTGTGTGGGGGAGGGAGCAGGACGAGTCTTTCGAACAGTTGAAGAGACACCTTACAACTGTGCCTACTTTGCCAAGACCGGTCACGGGCGAAACGTTAGTCTTATATATCGCCGTGACCGCGAGCGCAATATCGCAGATCATCCTGCGGAAGAAGAAAAACAACAACAACCAATTTACTTCGTCTACCATGCATTAGAATGATCGGAAAGAAACTACCCGATCATCGAAAAAGCGCGTCTGTTGTTATAGCGACTTAAATCGAGACCATACTTTGATGCTCACCCGGTGGAAGTGCGCACGCAGACCCGGAGAAAGCACTTGAAAAATTTGAAAATCCGGCGAGCTCCTCAGTGGGCAATTGAAGCTGTCAAGCCGGCATAACCTACACCGGAAGAAACGGCAATCAAGGCCCAGGCCCTAGCAGATTTCATCGCCGAGCGCACCCACCCGCCAGGGGACGCACCGAAAGCGAGTATGGCGGTATATCTGAGCGGGTCGGCCACCATCCATGGCTCGGGCCGGAGTGGTGATCATCGATCCTGGCGACACGAAGTTTGAGCATGCCCTAAAATTTGCCTTCCCGCCACAAACAATGAATCTGAGTATGGCGGTCTTTGGCGGGCTGGAATCGCAAAGGCCATGCTGGGGCGTAAGAGATCGAATCGAGAACGGACTCGCGGTGGTGGCGAGCCAACTTAACTGGGAATACGAGGCGGGAAGAAGGGATGGCGTTATACCTCCAGAGAGCGAAAGCTCGACTTCCGGATGAAATCTTTGAAGTTCATCATATCCCCAGTCCGAAACAACAAAGCGGGCCGCTTGCCAAACTCGCCAGCGCCACGGAGACAACAAGTCAAAAGCGATTCACCGCCGAGTCGATATCCGGCAAAAGTGTTAACAATCAATGCCATCTCAGAAGGCGATGGTTTGGACGAAGTAGATATCAAATACATGGAGGGAGAAATCCGGAGACAAGACCGAGGCGACTAAGTCAAGAGGCCGCCCCATGGTTCATCCTCGTGGACGGAGAGCTCTAGGGGATCATTCTCAGCCCCGCTACTAAAGTGCGTAGGGGACCTGGACGCTGAATTCATTTTAAACGACATACACTCAGGGGTCTGCGGTCACCACGTTACCGGGCGTACGCTAGCCCACAAAGCATTGAGAGCCGGCTATTTTTGGCCCACCATGCTAAAAGATGCCAAGGAATTGAGTAAGCGGTGCCGGCAGGGTCAGATCTTCGCCCCGGACATCCACCTCCCCGCCAGGGGACCTCGGACCGATCCCCGAGCGGTACCTTTGACCAGTGGGGGATGGACATACTGGGTCCGTTTGCAACGGCCACCGGGGGCAGGAAGTACGTAGTAGCGGCTATTGACTACTTCACCAAGTGGATAGAGGCAGAGGCTATCCCGACCATCACCGAGCAGGCTGTGAGAAAGTTTATCTGGAGAAATGTAATCACAAGGTTTGGGGTGCCCAAGGTAGTGGTATTTGATCATGGGAAGCAATTTGATAATGACAACATGCGGGACTGGCTAAAGCGGAACGGGACAATTGTCGCATACTCATCAGTTTGCCACCCGCAGAGCAACGGACAAGCCGAGGCCGCCAACAAACAAATGTCGGGAGGCATGAAAACGATCGACGAGCTCAAGGGGCATGGGCCGATGAGTTGCCAAGCGTGCTTTGGTCAATCGTAACTACTGATCGATGAATCCACCGGGCATACCCCATTCAACATGGTTTACGGAGCCGAAGCCTTACTCCCGATTGAAGCAATTCTACCCAGCCCGAGAGCAGACCTACACGATCCCGCCAGTAATGAGCAAGCGAGAAAGGAGTCGCTGGACCTGCTAGATGAGGTCCGGGACCAGGCAAGAGAAAATCTGGCGGTTTACCAGAACCGAATGAGGAGAATGTACAATCGAAGAGTGAAGCATAGGGAGTTTGAGCTGGGAGACCTGGTGCTAAGACGAGCATCCGCTACCGGGAAAGGGAACATTCATGGGAAGTTGTCAGCCACCTGGGAGGGACCCTATCTGATCACAGAGATAAAGCAGCCGGGAACCTTCATGCTGAGAGATATGAGCGGCCACGACCTCCCGTCCCACTGGAACTCGGATACGTTAAAGAAATACTACGTGTAAGCGTTGTACTCTTTTTCCTTACCCGTGGTTTTGTCCCACTGGGTTTTCCACGGGAAGGTTTTAACGAGGCAACGTATAGACATTCAGAACGCCGTGATCAGGAATGTTGACACCGCGGCCTTTTGTAAGTTTTTGGTAAACTTTTAGTAGAATTTTTGCCCAGCATTTGTTTAGATTTGTATCACACAAAAGCTGGCCAGGGGGCAAGGAGGGGGGACTACCCCCGACCCCGGCTAATCACGATAGTCTGATTCAAAAATGGGAATTTTTGAAAATTTTGCTAACACTTTCGGGAAAGAAGGATACGCGTCCAAAATCCGGCTGGAGCAGAGCAGGGCAAGAACAAGCCCCGAGCGCTAAAAGACATAAAGACCAGGAGAAGGGCAAGACCTCCCAGCGACCCATGCCTACGTATGGAAGAACATCGCGCCTTGAGAGTCCAGGCCGGGCTGGGCGGCTCGCGCCCTGCGTCTGACTTTGCCAGACAATGCTCATCCGGCGTCGTCGGGCCGGATGAGGGTGCCTAAATGCAAAAGAGCGGGATGTCTATGATGGCCCACGTGTTTCAGGCCGCTCACCGCAATGTCGATGCCGGCCAGACCTTGTAGCGGGCGGCTGCGGACCTCCCATGGGTAAGACCTCCGCGAACTCCATCGCTTACGACGGAAGAACATCGCGCCTTGAGAGTCCAGGGCGGGGCTGGCGGCTCGCGCCTACGTATGGCCTTGCGACAATGCTCATCCGGCGTCGTCGGGCCGGATGAGGTGCCCTAAATGCAAAAGAGCGGGATGTCTATGATGGCCCACGTGCTGGCCGCTCTCACCGCAGCGATGTCGATGCCGGCCTTATGGCCGGTGGCGGCCGCGGACCTCCCATGGTAAGACCTCCGCAGAACCCATCGCCACGACGCGGAAGAACATCGCGCCTTGAGTCCAGGCCGGGCCTGGCGTTCGCGCCCTACGTATGGCGCTCTGACAATGCTCATCCGGCGTCGTCGGGCCGGATGAGGTGCCTAAATGCAAAAGAGCCGGATGTCTATGATGGCCCACGTGTTTCTGCTCTCACCACGGTGTCCGATCTGCGCCTTGTAGCCGGTGGCGGCTGCGTGACCTCCCATGCCTACGTAGGATGAACATCGCGCCTTGAGAGTCCGGGCCTGGGGCCTGGGCGACTCGCGCCCTGCGTATGGCCTTGCACAATGCTCATCCGTGGTCGTCGGGGGCAAGTGTATGAACGCACGGAAGAGTAGTCACAATCACCGGACGCTAAGCAGTGCATGGTCCCGGTATTGACAACACAACGAGAGAAAGCTAGAAATTTGACTAAGTATGAGTAGAACGCTGGGACCAAACAATTTTATCCGGCCCCGGTACAAACGGCAAAAACGGTACAAGCATTAAGAGAGAGATAATAACAAGGAAGAATACGCCTAAAATTACCCGGCCCCGGTAAGAATAGCGAAAATAAAATAATACGATTGAAAACATAGCAAAATAAGCTAAGTGTGGAAAAGCAAAAGTTAGAAACTAACATTGATAAAAGAGTATATTACACGGGTGTTGCCCCCAAACCCACAGGCCGGGAAGGGAGCAAACTGAGGAAAGTGAAAAGAAAAAACAACTAAAAGACCTACCGGAATCGGCGGCCGTCTACCACAAAAGGCCCGCCTACCGCAGACTATTGTAAGTCTTATTAAAATTAAAAACAAGCAAAATGTAGGCTGATGGGAGGACTCTTCGGCATTGCACCGAAGCAACGTCATCCCGAGCAAGAGGATTCGGAAGACGACAGCCAAATTCTAGCAACAAGACCACCACCGGCCGTAGATTCGGTCCCGCTCCGGCCCCGCCTCGCTCCCGCCTCACGGCCTTGTCTCTCTCGCCCTCCACCGGCTAGGTGCTCAGAGTCGAACTCAGGGTTAATGAGAGCGACGAGCACTTTAGTCACGTTGGCCCCAAAGTCCGCCTCCAGTAGAAAACCTCACCGGACCGCCAAGCTCCTCCCGATGCTTTCGCTTTCACCGGCTATATCCATAGCGAAGGTATTAGCCTTGATCTCGCCTGTCGCCTTCTTCGGCCGCTGTTCTCGCCAAGGCAAAGATCCCGAGCCTGGAAGCTTCCGATATTGAAGGTCCAAGGTTTCCTTTTCCTTCGCCAAGACCGGAAGCTGGTCTTCCCTCTCCGCACCGGGAGGAAAAATGCTTGACCTCGCCTTAAGGTCGGAAATAATTTTGTCCTGGACGCTTTCTCCTTCCTCGACGGGCAAGTCTCACAAGTCCCAAAGACGATGAAGAGCCGAGGAGCGCTTTCGCATCCGCCAAGTTCGTGGCGGTATTATCCGTAAACTTGGTGAGATCCGTAGCCGAGGCGAGACCTTTCGAGCGCACGGTTGGCTTTCGCACCACCCGCAGCCGTTGATGGATAACAAGTCGACGCCGTAAGGAGAGGTTTCAAAGACCGCATCATCCCGCGGTTTGGCTAGGGAGTATCGCTGACCCCTGCCTCGGACACCAGTGGTCACCTTTAGCTCGTCACCGAGCTTGGGAGGAAGAACCTGAATAGAGAAACGGCAGCAGTCAAATACGCCCCGCCATCGATTGAAATATCAAGACAAACCATCGAGAGGAACGCCCAGGGGCGACCTTCAGAGACTCCACGAAAGAAGCGGAACTAACTCGTCAGATTTTCGCCTTTGCGAAGCCTGGGCTCCTCATCAGAGGGCTCGGAGTCGATGGTTTGCACCTCGAATCGCGGAACTTCTACCGTAGATCGGGTCGCTTGAGATGTCCCGACCTCCGGGGTGGGGTGGAGCGAGAAGAACTGGCCGCCTCCGCGAGCCTCCGGCTCGGGGTGGGGAAGAACGGAGGCGGCTGCTCGGACTTCTTGTCACGGGAGGCTTGAAGGCGTGCCTTTTCTTTCCTTTTGGCCTCTTAGGAAGATCGCCGGATTGCATTTTTACCAACTCTTTGAGTGTTGGCTTGCGGGCCAAGTCTACGGCAACAGGATCGCCGAGAGGTTTATTGTTCCCGCCAAGACCGATAAAAGCAAGATCCTCCTCTGCGGGGGGGCCCAGGTCACCTACAAAAAAAAATGACGTTCAGACTCGGGCGAGACAGAAGATAGCAAGTTAGACGAAGGAAAAAACAATTAAGGCGCCAACACTCAGCCACCCGGCCCCTGCTTACCTGCCTCAAGGGCCGGGACTAAGCCGACAACGTTAAGGAATTTGTCTTGAGAAATTGTCTCCACGGCTGAAGCGCCTGGGAAACACTGCTTTACCCTTCAGACGCCTCGAAATAGGTTACGGCGGCGGATTCATCGTCAGTCAAGGGGACGTCCTTCCAGGGAAGGATTTTTCCACGGACCCACTCCTCCGGGGTCTCCAGACGGCACCTCACGTCGTTATGGAAACACCGGGGATGGTTGAAAGGCTCAGCAGACTTGAGGTTGAACCATCTCTCATTCCACCCCTTCATCGAGGTCTTGATAGGGAAGTGGGTTAGGTAGCCAGGCTCGGTATGCAAGGACCACCACCCTTTCGTCGAGTCAGAGGAGCAGGGCTGAAAGTGATGAAGGCGCCGGAACAGATTGATCGTAAGGGGAAACCCCAAATACAAGCAGGTCCAGGCAAAAGCAACTATGACCCTGATGCCGAAAGCTGTCATTTGACAGATCGCAATGTTAGCCCGCCTAGAACCTTCTATGAATGGATGAAGTGGAAACCGAGCCCATGCTCCAGGTTCTTGATGTACACACCGTGAAGCTCTGAGGTTTGACAACGTTACGATGCGATCCTGACAACAAACTCCCGGTTTGGGCGTGTAATAATGTTTAGCCGCGAGACCAGATGCTTATGCTCAAGCAAAAATCCCTATAGGCCACATGCATCCTGGTATCCATTGGGATCCTAAGACCGCCGCTCTAAGATTCGCATCGACAAAGTCACCGGGAGAAGCCGGCCTGGAGGTTCCTGCCTGAGCCTCCATGTTAGTCTCACCCTCCCGGCCCAGGGTCAGATCCTCTATTTCAGGCTCAACCTCGGAGTCCGTAACCCTATCATAATCTGAAGCGGTTCTAGAAGTCGAATCGGCCGAAACGCTCATTGTTCTCACGAGATAATTAAAACTTACAAGATCTAAAATCAAACACGAAAATTACCTTGCAAAACACTAACAAGGAGGGAATCAAAGGTTGGATGAAGTGAGACGAAATGCAAGGTGGATTGATGAAATCAAGAATTTTTAGAAAGTTTTATGCGTTTTATAAGTTTGTAAAGGAGAAAATGAAAAGAGCTTAGGGGGTATTTATAGAAACAAACGTGAATAGTGCGCCCCTAACCATCTTACAACACGTGTCAGCCAGGGAAGACGAAACGTCGACATTTCGGATTCAAATTCAAAAGTTGCGCTAAACAAAGAGGAAGCGTACTCAAAGACGCTACTCCCAAACGAGAAGAAGTCGAGTAAATAGAACGAGAGCACCGAGAGCTAGCACGCCCAGAGCGCAAGAAGGCTTGACGGTCCAATGAGATTGAGACATACTGAGCCAAGCCCATAGCTTCCCTCAGGCAATTGTTGGGGTGACTCCACCCGGTCAGACGATCGACGGCCGAGAGGATCGTGGGTCGGAAGGCCTCATTCGCCAAGAGACCTGTGAATACCTCCTGTGCAGGGGCAAGTATGGTCCACCTGGGACCATACGGTACGGAGCAGGGGCGCAAGAGGACAAATCTGAGATAAGTATAAAAGGCAACTAAAACCCTAAAAATCACTAAGTTTTCACACACACAAAAACACTACAACAAAGGTTTTTCTCTCTCTTTTCTCTCTCTAGATTCATTTGTCTTAGAATCGACTGAAAGGCCTGAGGGCCATCACCCTAAGGCCCTGGCTAGGCTCATATCCTGATTTCGTGACGAAAGGAAGGAAGAGAAAAGCCGAAAGCTAAGGACCCTCAAGGACTTAGTTTATCGAGTTTGTAATCCACATTTGACTTGTAATTATTTATATCTAGTTTTGGTATTTGGTTCCTAACTTTATACCCGAAACAGTTATGTACTTAAATTTAGTGATGATTTGTAATTTTGTATGTCAATACTTATTTACATGAGCTTTTGTCGACTTGTACATTGTATATTGTAGTCTAGAAGAAAAAAAATTCAAAATTTGTGCACTGAGAAATTTTTCGGATAGCGATCGGATATCTGGATATCCGATCCGAAAATATCGGATATCCGAATGGATTCGGATCGGATATTAAAAAATTGGATTTTCGGATACGGATATCCGATCCGAAATACGAGTTCGGATCGGATATCCGATCCGTGCTCAGACCTACTTATGGGGTGTATGTAGATTCGACTTTTTAAGCCACAAATCGCAATCGCGCGAGACATTTTACCTGATTAAATTAATTAAAGAAATGAGTTGTAGAATAAAATGAATCATTCGTCTAAAGTATTTGGTGCAATTTGAAGATCAAATTTCTCAAATATTCAATGGAACGATGGATTCTTCAAAAGGTACAACGGAATACGAAGACGTGCTGAAGACGGTGAAGAAGAGCTCCACGAGTAACGTCCCACATCGACCAAATTAAAGAGACTTGAGTATTATATAAGTCAAATGGCTACTTCTTCCATTGTCAATTGGTTTTGGGATGAAACCTACCTCGATTTATGAAGTGCTCAACTCTCACGACGGACGTGGCCCAAGCCCGATGCATGAATCTAACAAAGACACTTATCATGGTTTGAGATCCTTACTTTTACAGGAGAATTTTTTCTTTTCGTTTCATGTTTATTTTCGATTATTTTTATCCTTTATAAATGTTGTTTGGATATTTATTAATAAATTAGTCTTTTTATTTTTTATTTTTAAAAAAAAAAAGACCAACACATGAAAATTAGTCAATTAATAAACGAAAATATTAATAAGTCGTAAACAAAAGCCGAATAATGTGAGATCCAATCTTGTACTCCGTACTAAGTAGCCAAGTAGGTTGTCGTACACGCACTCCCACTTTCTTCACCATTGGTATACCATTACTCTAGAAGTCAACAAAATTACTCCGTACATGATGAAGGAAACTTCACGGTATTGCAAGAGGAAAATTCTAAGCAGTAGAAATAGATGACTTTCCCACACAAATATTAATCCGTACGGAGTAGTATTTTATTACAGAAAATCTTAAAAAAGAACGTTTTTTTTCTATGAAAGTAAGATACGAATTTTTTAATATATAAAAAGTGATCATATTTTTACTAATGGTAATCATTTTTAAGTGTATTGTTACCACCACTATTAAAAATAATAAAAATAGTTACTGTTGCGCGGAAGCGACGTGTAAACGATAACAAAAAAACAATAAGATTGAACACAAAGATATAAGTGGTTCGTTATCAAGGTGATAACTACGCCCACCTGCAAGAAGTGATCAAATTCACTATGTCCCTATAAAAACAAATACAACGATGAACTTCCGAGCCTCAAGAATCGCGCTGTAAAAACTACATGCTGCTTTTAAATTTCTTTTCTCTCCTTAAACCTAAGATAGGTAATTGTGGGTGATTATATAGTAAACCCATAACTTAACCTAATACAAAGAGAATTAGGAAATTAAGAAAACTTCCATAAAACAAAACAACCCGAAAAAGTCCAAGCAAGTTGCTCGCCCAACTTCGCCTTCCTTCATCGATCATTCACCCAACATAATCCCCGATGCGACTATCAAGTCACATTCTAACAATTCTCCACCTTGACTTGGATCTCGTGACTTAGCAACGAACTCCAGCCACCTTGCCCCTCTCGCCATTCTAGCTATCAGGCATTAACTAGAACACCATAGACTTCGTGCCGAATCTACACATCCACTATACCTGGATCGGGTCCGTCAGATCCGCTATACCCTGACCGGGTCTTCCATCCTCTAAACTCGACAAAGGTCGCCAAAGGACTCCACCTTGAGCTCAACTCCCTAAGCGGACTAGGGGACGACTGCCTATGTTCAATAAGTCCAAGCAATGTTTGAACCATCGAATCCGAATCGCTTAGTAAAGCAATCCGCGGGATTGTCAGCTGTTCCCACCTTCTTCACTACTATTCTCTTCTCAGTACGTAAGAAATGATACCTGACGTCAATATGCTTTGTTCGATCATGATGTACCTGATCCTTTGCTAAACATATAGCACTTAAACTATCACAAAACACAACCGAATTATCATGATGTAGACCCAACTCGCTCACAAGCCCTTTTAACCATATCGCCTCCTTGGCTGCTGCTGTCAGAGCCATATACTCCGCCTCCGTGGTTGACAAAGTCACAGAAGATTGAAGCGTCGACTTCCAACTGACAACCGATCCACCAAGCGTAAACACATAACCGATTCACGGACCTCCCGCTATCTACATCCGCAAAGATAATCGAATCAATAACCTCGCTACCAAGCAATTTGTATCATTCAGTGAATGAGACCAATATCCGCAGCTTCCTCAAATAGCGGAAAATGCGCTTAACCGCTAACCAAGGTTTCTTTACCAGGTTGAGCCATAAACTCGCTAACAACACTCACAAAGATGTGCAATATCCGCCTAGTACAAACCATAGCGTACATCAAACACCCATCGCACTAGCATACTGAACCGCCGACATATAGGACTTCTAGAGCCTTCACTTTGAGGTGCAGAAGAAACTGTAAGCTTACCTACTGCATAAGGAGTGTTCAGGGCCTTTGCTTGGCTCATTCCGAAACGAGCAAGCAACTTTTCTACATAACTTTTCTGGGATAAGAAAAGCTTCTTCTTAGAACGATCCCTAAATATCTCCATGCCTAAGATTTTCTTCGCTGCTCCAAGATTCTTCATATCAAACTCAATCGAGCATAGCCTTCAACCTCGTCAACATCATCTTTACACTTCGCGGCAACTAGCATGTCATCCACATATAACAATAGATAGATCATAGACCCGTCAGCAAGCTTATTGTGATAAACACAACAATCATACGGGTTTCGATCAAACCCATGCTCAACCATGAAAGTGTCAAATCTCTTGTACCACTGCCTCGGAGATTGCTTTAGCCCATACAAAGACTTCTTCAACTTGCAAGCATAGTGTTCTTTCCCTGGTATCTCAAACCCTCAGTTTGTTTCATTAGAATATCCTCCTCCAACTCTCCATGTAGAAAAGTGCCTTGACATCAAGTTGCTCAAGCTCTAGATCGAAATGTGCCACAATTGCTAGTAACACACCTAATAGAAGCTGACGGACAACAGAGAGAAAATCTCCACATAATCGACTCTTCCACTGATCAACCCTTTGCAACTAGTCTTGCCTTGTATCTAACCATCTCAGCCTCTGAAGTTCCTTCCTTACGCTTAAACACCCACTTGCAACCAATCAACTTTCTCCCTTTCGGTGCTGGCACAAGATCCCAAGTTCCATTTTTATGTAGAGATTCAATCTCCTCACCCATTGCGGCAAGCCATTGCACAGACTCTTCGCAAGTAACAGCTTCTTTATAGGATATAGGCTCAAGTGACTCTATTATATCCGCTACCTGTAATGCATAACCTATCATATCTTCAGCAGCATAATTTTGGCCGACTTTTCGACTAGACATCTCCTCAATGAGCCTAGTCGGCTTCCTTGATACACGCTAGGCATTTCAGAATCGACTTTGCTCACTAGATGCCTCCTCCTCGCGTTCTTCCTCCTCCTCCTCACCGGATTAACCTCAGGACTAGAATTTAGTGGCACCAAGATCCTCCTCTCAATCACGACCGTGGAAACATGGAAATAGTGGAAGTGGCCACCTCAAGCTCCACCTCACTCATGTATTCTTTTGCTCGCCTACTGCATCAAGAGAAAGATCACGTGAAAAGAACATAGAATTTTCGTCAAAGGTTACATCTCTGCTGATAATAACACGACCCTCTGACGGAGACCAAATCCTGAAGCCCTTTACTCCTTCTCCATAACCCATGAAGCTCCCCTTTCTAGCTCTTGGATCAAGCTTACTGTCACGAACGTGGTAGTAGGCTACACACCCAAAGACCCGCAAACTTGAATAATCTGGTACACTACCGCTCCATAGCTCATACGGGATTTTCCAGTCAACTCCCATACGAGGCCCTCGCTGATCATAACAAGTCGCTTTCACAGCTTCAGGCCAATATCTTCTAGCTACACTTGCATGTGAGAGCATGCATCGAACTCTCTCTAGCAAAGTCTGGTTCATGCGTTCTGCAACACCGTTCTGCTGTGGTGTTTTCCGGACGGTATGATGCCTTCCAATACCCTCATCTTTACAGAACTCATCGAATTTGTTTAAACAAAATTCCAACCCGTTGTCAGTTCGTAGCTTCTTAATTTTCTTATCTTTCTGGTTCTCCACCAAAGCTTTCCATTGCGTGAAAGCCTTGAAAGCCTCATCCTTGTGTTTCAACAACACCAACCACGTGTACCTGGAAAAGTCATCTATAAATGTAACAAAGTAGTTAATTCCTCCAAGTCCCTCTACACGAGAAGGCCCCCAGCAATCTGAATGGATGTAGTCCAGAATTTCTTTAGTAGTGTGAGTACCCTTGCTAAATTTCGACCTGTGTTTCTTACCAAACACACAATGCTCACAAAACTCCAGGTTCTTCACCTTAGCACCCTCCAGAAGATTTCGTTTTGACAACAGCTGCATCCCTCTTTCACTCATATGACCAAGTCTTTGGTGCCATAACTTGGTCATCTCCATGTGATTTACTGATGCACAATCTGCAGAACTAATCAGCGTCTCACCCTGTAAAACATACAAAGTGTCTCTCTTGATACCTCGAAGTACCAAGTCAGAACCATTCCAGATCGTCAATTCCCCTTTAGAGCCTGAAAACTGAAATCCCTTATCATCTAAGACACCAAGCGATAACAAGTTTTTACCCAATCCCGGAACATGACGAACTTTGTGCAGAGTACAAATTTTTCCTTCACCCGTTCGAATCCTAATTGATCCAATACCAACCACCTTACAAGTAGCATTATTGCCTACGACAACGTAACCACCATCAGATGAATCATAAGTATGGAACCAATTTCTATGACGACACATGTGATAAGAGCAACCTGAATCAAGAATCCATCGATCCCTAGGATTTGTATCATCCACTGCAAGAGCGTAATCCCCCTCAGAATCGTAATCCTTCGCCTTACTCTGTACAACAACCGCAGCTACATTTTACCCTTTAATAAAGGACATTGAAAACGCTTATGCCCTGGTTCTTTACATTTGTAACAAATTATAGGACCGAATCGCTGCTAGGACTAACTTGAGAAGACTTGGCCTTTCCCTTTCCCTACTTCTTCTTATTCGACTTAGCCACTAATCCCGAACTCGAATCGTCACCAACGCCTGCTGCTGTTTTTGACGCAACTCCCTAGAATGAAGTGCTGACTTCACTTCCTCTAAGGTCACCGTTTCTCTACCCACCACAAAAGTTTCAACAAAATTCTCAAAACTATCGGGCAAAGAAACCAGCAGTAACAATGCAGCATCCTCATCTTCTACTTTAACATCTATATTACGTAATTCTAATAATACAGTGTTAAATTTTTCAAGATGATCTCTAAGTGACGTACCTGCTTGCATTCTTAGGGCAAACAAACGCTTTTTCAAGAGCAATTTATTGGTAAGCGATTTTGTCATATATAACGCCTCCAAATTCTTCCATAGCCCTAGTGCCGTTGTTTGTTCCACAACCTCCGCAATAATATCATCTGCGAGGCTCAGCAAGATGGTGGAGTGAGCCTTCTCCTCCATAAGCACTTCGGCTTCCGTAGGTGCGCCCGATGCAATCTCAGCCGCGCTCTTCTTCGTCACGGAGAGCGGTTTCCAAATTCCTTGTTGTTTCAATAAAGCACTCATCTTTATCTGCCACATCGTGAATGAATTCTTCCCCGTAAACTTTTCAATCTTCATCGCTGATTCAGTCATTGTTTTCCCTCTGGATCACAAACCCAAAAAGCTCTGGTGCCAATTGTTGCGCGGAAGCGACGTGTAAACGATAACAAAAAAACAATAAGATTGAACACAAAGATATAAGTGGTTCGTTATCAAGGTGATAACTACGTCCACTGGGGCAAGGGATCAAATTCACTATGTCTGGAGAAAAAAACAAATACAACGATGAACTTCCGAGTTCTCAAGAACTGCCTTGCTAGAAAACTCTATGTGTTTTAGCTCTCTTTTCTCTCCTTAAACCTAAGATAGGTAATTGTGGGTGATTATATAGTAAACCCATAACTTAACCTAATACAAAGAGAATTAGGAAATTAAGAAAAACTTCCATAAAACAAAACAACCCGAAAAAGTCCAAGCAAGTTGCTCGGCCCAACTTCGTCTTCCTTCATCGATCATTCACCCAACATAATCCCCGATGCGACTATCAAGTCACATTCTAACAGTTACATTTTATTGTTATACTCTGTAGTTGATAATGTTACGATTAGCTTCAATGTGATCGTATTTTATATATGTAAATTACCCATCTTTACCTTGTTGGTGAAAGATGATCTTTCACAAGACTAGCTCTATTTTTAATTTTTTATACTCCATTTTAACATAATCATTTTTTTTGTTATTTCTTCATCACCAAGTATTAAGTTCCATCACGTTGTCCAATGTTGAGGTACCATTATTAAACAATGACCCTCTTGAGGTACCATTATTAAACAATGACCCAAATTGGACGGCTTGACCCATTGTTTAGTTAAGATCTAACCGTTTATTTGTTTGGCTTTATATTTTGGGAACACAAATTCTCATATGAACGGGAATCTTGTGAGAACCAATATTAAGCAGAAAGATAGTGACAAGTGGGAAGAACACCCGTTCTTCCCCACTTGTCCTTTGTCTTTTTGCTTAATATTTGACCCGTTTCTCACAAGAAACGGGTTACCCGTTTCACACAAGACTTGCACTTTTGGGAAACAACTTACTCCGTAGAGTAATCTTTTTTATTTGCTTATTATTTTGGACCTTATATTTTAATACATTAAAAACATCAATTTGTGTCCTGTCATATAATATAAAGGTGAGATAGAAAAACTATGGAATAAGGTGGGAAATAGGAGAAGAGAAAAATTGTGGGGTTAAAAAGTAAAAAAAAACATTTGTTTTAGATCATAATACAAAATTAGAAATTACAAGAACAAATAGAGTGATCCAAAAATAAAAGTGAAAAGATTATATAAAATGATCCAAATACGGAGTAACATCTTTAGACATTGAACAAGTTAAATGATTTTATTATACTTTTTGTACTCCGTACTCCCTTCGTTGCGGTGATTTGTTTAAGTTTACTTTATACACATTTATCGATGTGAGGAGAGAGTTAGAAGAAAAAACTAAAAAAATTAATAATATAAATACAAATTAGGTCGGCTTACTTTATACAAATTAGGTCTGTTTTATACAAGAATTTGTGTAAAGGATGTGATTGGTTTAATAAAATTAGGCTCACTTTCCACATGGGTTACCAAATACATTTAAAGAAATGTAAACAAATACTCCGTAACTCGTACACTATACTACGTATTCGATAGCCACGAAGTCAAAACTAATACACTATCGAGCTCTTTTTTCTGTTTACAAAGAAGATTCGTTGTAGTTTACGTTCTCAAATCCTTTATATATATTTTGGCTTGGCATCTCACTTTCACAAAACCACTCAACAAAAAACAAAACACAAAAAAACATAAGTGAAAATGTCATCAACAGAGAGATTAACACAAGTGAGTTCATCAATTGCAACACTGATGTTCTGCTGGACAATCTACCAGCACATCATTCCTTCTGAATTACGCGACTCAATCGAATCGATAACCTCGAGATGTACTTCAAAATTGTTCAGCTACTTCTCTCCTTACCTCAACATTGTCTTTGATGAGTACACCACTGACCGTTTCAACCGTAGCGAAGTCTACACTACCATCCAAAACTACCTCAGCGACAGGTCCGCTAGCGACGCCAAAAGTATGAAAGCCGATTATATCAGAGACAGTAAGTCTTTGTTGCTTAGTCTTGGTGATAATGAAGAGGTTGTGGATGTGTATAATGGTGTTAAGGTCTTTTGGTCTTCTAGCAAAGAAGCCGGTAATCGTCCCACAATGCCGTTTTATTCCGCTTCTGCTGATAAAAGGTACTTCCTCCATTCCGTTTGATTGTATACGTTTGGTTTTTTGACACTATTCACGAGTGAGGATAATGGTCGATATAATTTTTAACATATAAAATAAAACATAATCATGTGGGATCTTGTTTTAATTGTCTTTTCGAATACATTATTAATATCAAATTTTTATAATTTTGAAATACGAATTAAAGATATTTAACAAAAGAAAACGCCAGATCGAATGACGCGCAAAAAAGAAACGATAATCAAATGGAATGGAGGAAGTATATACCGATTTTGCAGTCTCTCGTGTAATACGGTCTCATATTAGAATTGATGTATTTAATTAGACAGTTGAAATGAATCTACCTTTCACATTATTTTGACAATTGACCTTAGGGTGTATGTATAAGTGTGACTATGGATCAAATTAGGGGTGTAACCGAGCCGATCTAATTCCGAGCTTGGGTGAGCTCGGAATCGGCTCGGGAAAAATTTCTCGAGCTCGGAATCGGCTCTGAATTTACCGAGCTAAAAAATTTTATAGTTTCTAATCACCGTAATAAGTCTCGAGCTCAACTCGTTTCAATCCGAAACTTTGTTGGATATTATTTTTCTACGCTTTTTAATATCTATTATAATAAATATATTATATAACAATTATAATAAAATATTCTATTAAAAATCGATCTAAAGATATTACAAAAAATCTATAATCAGAAGAAAATAACGAATGTATAGACATAGACAAAATTATATATAAAAACGAAAACGAGCAAACCGAGCTTCCGATCCGAAGCTTTACTAAGCTCTGAATCGCTGCTCGCTCGAGATCTTTGACTGATTGAATGAGCTTTGACCGATTGATTCCGGCGGCATGAAATGGCCTCGATCATTTACACCCCTAGATCAAATTTTGATCATGCTTTGAATAATCTAAAACTTTTGTGTCCTTATGGTGGTCACCATCTCGACTCAAACCTTTCATCGCCAAATCAATCAAATCGTGGCAATACAATGGGATAGTGATTCGAACTCGCGACTCCACGTACCTCAATCTTAATTACTAGGTCAAGACATCCTTAGTTTATTTAAAAAAAAAAAAAAAACAGGGGTTTTATTCGGGAGATCTTGTAAGTCCGAGGTTCGATCATGGCAAGTTCGCTTTATGAGCTTTAAAACTTTAACCCCGAGACATCGCTCAAACCGAATTACAAATTTCAAATGAGTTCGGATATCAGTTGGGAAACCAAAAAAACAACAAAACCTTTTAGATTGTTAAAACCGTAACGGGGAAAAATAAAACAAATTCACCGTCTAGATTTGAATTAATTAGAAATATTTGTCACCGTTATTAAGATAACGTACACTTTGGGGTCAATCCACAGTCCACACATATTTGTTTATTAACTTTCAAAAAGGGTCTCATTTTGATAACGTTGATGGTAGAGGTGGCCATGGGTTGGGCCGGGTCAGCCTACTACGGGTCGGACTTTATTTTCTAGGTCTAGAACCGGCTCATTGGGGTGGTAGGCCGGTCTTTTCGATTTAAGGCCCGAGTCCGACTCGTTGATTATAAATTTGTAGAAAATGAGAGGTTTGACGGGGTCGGGCCTTAACAATTGCGGTCCAGGCACGATCGGTTGCTTGGTCGGGCCGGGGCGGCCCGGTTTGCCCAATTGACCACCTGTAATTGATGGCCATTTGAAACTTAGATTGTTTTACCGAGCAATTAACACAGTTGAAATTTAACTGCACAGAAAGTAATGTTCAAAATTGTGTTGGATTGAAACAGGTTCTACAAGCTAATTTTCCACAACCGCGACAGAAAGTTCATATTAAACACATACTTGCCATATGTATTGGAGGAAGGGGAGGCAATTTCCATCCGAAAGAGGACCCGAAAACTGTTTACGAATGCTGGCAGTGACGGGCACGACTGGATGGGAGACAGAGACACGATGTGGAGCCACATCGAGTTCAAGCACCCTGCAAGGTTTGACAAGTTAGCCATGGAGGAATCCAAGAAACAGATGATCATAGACGATCTCCTATGGTTTCGTTCCTCGAAGGATTATTATTCTCAGATTGCAAAGCCGTGGAAAAGAGGGTATCTTCTGTACGGTCCTCCTGGTACCGGTAAATCCACGCTAGTCGCAGCTATGGCTAATCTCTTAGACTACGACATCTACGACCTTGAGTTAACTGCGGTTAAAGATAATATGCAGCTGCGTAAACTGTTGACTGAGACGACAAGTAAGTCCATCATTTTGATAGAAGATATAGACTGTTCACTGGATTTAACAGGTCAAAGAAAGAGCAAAAAAGCTGAAAAGGATGGTAACGAGAAAAACCCGGTTGAAAAGATGTTGAAGAAAGACGATGAAAGTGAGAAGAAAGGGAGTGAAGTGACACTGTCGGGTTTGCTGAACTTCATCGACGGGATATGGTCTGCTTGCGGAGAAGAGAGAATCATTGTGTTCACGACTAATTATGTCGACAAATTGGATCCTGCACTGATAAGACGGGGTCGAATGGACGTTCACATTGAACTGTCGTACTGTGGTTTCGAGGCTTTCAAAAGCTTTGCCAAGAATTACTTAGGAGTTGAGTCGCACCCTTTGTTTGATTCCATCAGAAAACTGCTGCACGAAACAGAAACGACCCCTGCAGATGTCGCAGAATGTCTGATGCCCAGGTCGCTGAGTACAACAACTGACGATTGCCTGCAGAATTTGATCACTGCTCTCGAAAACGCAGTCGAAAAGAAGAAGATTAAATCTAACGAAGACGACATTGTCAATGGAGAATATCTAATTCAAGGTACAAGCAATGGAGATTCAGTTAAAATTAAATAAATAAATTACTATGATTTTACAAGGCTACCAATTTAATTAAGTTTGTATCTGCACTAATAATTTGGCTCTTAACTTGCAGATTTATTTTAATTTTATTTTACGACTTCGAGTTCATACCAATTGTAGCAATGAAATTAGGCACAGATATTCTTTAGAAAACTGTACGAAACAAAACATCTAAGTTTTTTTTTCGACGAAGTACGAAAATTCTGAAAGCGTAAATTTTTTGTGATCTGATAAATTTTTATAAAATTATTATATGGAAATATACTCAAAATCTTCGAACATAAATGAGGAAGCATGCAATTTATGAAACTCACGCCATGAATAAAAATTTACAAAATTACGTCTCTTATATTCGCCAAATCAAAAACTTATAAATTCGATCATCGTCGTGACCACTATAAATATACACTCAAGCCTAACAGACAACTAAAATTGTCATAACCGTCGTCGGTACAAAAATACTAACAACAATGATACCAATGATGAACAACAACGACATGATGACGAAATTCGGGTCCATATTCGCGACCCTAATGTTTTTAAACGCGGTATACGAGCAATACATACCGTACCAATGGAGGGACGCAATAAACACGTTTCTATGGCGACACTTTAGGCGAATGATGAACATATTGACTACATACCACGACATTGTGGTGGACGAGTACGTAGGAGACAAGTTTAGTGACAGAAGCGAAGCGTACGTGATGATAGAGGCGTACTTGAGCGAAAATGTTTCGAATAAAGCAAGAGGATTAAAGGCAAGTTTTGTGGAAGATGGTGAGAATTTGATGCTTGGTTTGGGTGATAATGAAGAAGTTGTTGATGTTTTTCAAGGTGTTCAAGTTTGGTGGACTTCTTATAAACATTCTCCTCAAAATCAAACTATTTCCTTTTATCCTGGCTCCGATGACTTGAGGTATATTATTATACTTTCATTATTTATCGTTTGTAGAATTTTAGTAAGTTTTTCCGTCAACACGTAATCACGTGGTTGCTCCGATAAAATTGTCGATGTTCAGTTAGGTCCTGAGATAATAATTTGTGACTACGGTCCTAAATAACCGACTTTACTTACATTTAACAGGCAATTTAAGTTGACATTCCATGGTCGAGACCGAAAATTTGTGACAGAAACATATCTGAATCATATCTTACAAGAAGGCAAATCGATTACAGTTAGCAAAAGAAAAAGGAAACTATTCACAAACGTTAAAGAAGACGGTCGTTGGAGTTTATGGACTCATGTCGAGTTCAAACACCCGGCTAATTTCGACACCATTGCCATGGAGAAATCGAAGAAACAAGCCATCATTGACGACCTTTTACGCTTTAGCAAGGCCAAGGATTACTACTCGAAAATAGGGAAACCGTGGAAGCGAGGCTATCTATTGTTCGGCCCTCCTGGGACTGGAAAGTCGACAATGATCGCTGCCATGGCTAATTTGTTGAACTATGATGTTTACGACCTTGAGTTAACTGCTGTCAAAGATAACACGCAGTTGAGACGGCTGTTGATTCAGACGTCTACTAAATCGATAATTGTGATTGAGGATATCGACTGTTCCCTGGACTTGACTGGCCAGAGGTCGTCTGTCGAGGAGAAGAGCAGTGCAGAAGACGAAGAAAGCGATGCAATAAAAAAGTTGGCTGATAAAGAGGAGGATAAGAAAAGCAAAGTAACACTCTCGGGGTTACTGAATTTCATCGACGGGATTTGGTCTGCGTGCGGAGAAGAGAGGTTGATTGTGTTCACCACCAATCACATTGACAAGTTAGACCCAGCTTTGATACGACGAGGTCGAATGGACCTCCACATTGAGTTGTCGTATTGCTGTTACGAGGCGTTTTTAGGGTTGGCTAAGAACTACTTAGACGTTGACGAGCATCCGTTGTTTGAGGTGATTAAGGGGTTGTTAAGTGAGGTTAACGTTTGTCCGGCTGATGTGGCCGAGAATTTGATGCCGAAATCACTTCATTTGGATGATGAGAGTATTGTTGAGTTGTGTCTAAGGGGCTTGATTAGTGCTCTTGAGAAGGTTAAGGAAGAAGTTAAGTTGAAAACAGAGGATAAAACAGAGGAAATAGTTGAAGTGGAAGTTGGAAAAAGTGAAGAAAGTCAAGAGGGTTTGACTAATCTTGTTGGTTGAGAGATTAATTATTAGCAATTTAGTTGTGATATAACTGAATAACGATATTATTAGCAATTGTTTTATTACTCCTATTACATAAATTCTATTAATAATAAATATAATTATATAAATACGTTTTTTTTTTTCTTATGATCAAATTATAACTGTGTAGTAATACATTTTTCGTTATAATATGACTCACTTATCTAATTTTTTGAAGTGAAAGTATGGAGACTTGCAATTTACTATTTACAATTCACAAATAAATATTAAAAAATGACAAAATCGTAATATGATATCAATACAATTATAGTTGTCATTTAAAATATTTCACGAAGGTATGTTGTTGTTTAGGAGGCCGCATAAAGTCAAATGAATGATTATTTGCAGCGGACGACTAGAGTATGACTTGACCACTTACACATTGCTTTTCAGTTGATTAATACTCCATTTGTACCCGTCATTTGCAATCAATAAAAACAAAATCGCTATACAAAAGATTGATATAGAGATGACAATTCGGTTTGTGGGTCGATTCAAGAGTCAACCTATCGTGCCACCACAAATTTCTGGCCCACACATTCCGGCCGTCGTGCTGTGCTTGGCTCAAGCCCGTGGCTGAGATTTACGCCATAGCTAGTGGCATGTCTTGCTTGGGTCGTGCCTAGTTAATGAGCCACCATGGGTTCACTTCGGCCTAGCCCATGGGCTTATTCTATTAATACTCAAGTATTCATGTTTTCATGCAAACACACCCAAATTTAGTTATTATGAAAATAAACATAACTATTAAACATCCGATTCAAAATCAATAATGTTTGTATGAGATGGTCTCACGTATCAGAACCTTATTCATAGTGATTTATGTAGGTTTTGTATCAATTTCAGTTATATTTATGATACCAAATTTTTATAATCATTATCATATTATTTGTGTCATTTTTATTGATATTTGGAATAAATTTTTCCACGACATGTTTTAGGGCTAATTAACTTATAATTAGAGAGAGAAGAGAGGAAAAGATAAGATAAAAAAAATGAAATGTGAATGATAATTTCGTTTTTTTTTTGGGTACAAGTGAGTAAAAATTGGGTGCAGTTGAACAATACCCTTTCAAAATAACCGCGACCACTTATTAGTGTATGTGTTGTCTGAAAAATTTTATACGTAATTAAAAAGTGTTCTTATTAATTTTTCCAGAAATAAATACCTTATAAGTTTTCAAAACGACACACGTTTAAAAGCACACGTTAAAACCTCTAACACGTATCCAAAACAATTAGGCCCAAAGCCTAAATAGGTCAAACCCCGAGTGAAACCAAATTGGTGTAACAAAATCAACAATCCCAAATTCTACCAAAATGTGTCAACATTGTCATCAGTTTCTCGTAGTCCTCACATGTCACAATTTTACCATTCTTGTGAAGCATCGCCAACATTACCTCAATTCGGAACCTCTATTCAATTTTATATTTTATTTGATGTCTCATTATTTTTTATAATAATAAATCCTATTTCTTATAATAATAAATCCATTTTTTATATAATTCATCGTTTATTAATTTTTTACAAATTTATTACTCCGTACTATATAAAATAATAAGGCGATATAAAAATGAGACACGTGAACATTACCTTGGGCTCCAAGGCCAACTCCATCACAATTATTTTCCATCACAATTATTTTACATTCACAACAATTTCACCACTGAATTCCACTTTCTTTCTTTTAATTTTTTTTTTAACGTTTACAAAAAAAAATTAAACAAAAATGTCCCAAAATTCAACAACGTTTAATCCTCAAAATTCTTCCCAAAATTTCTCGTTTTCTCAAATGGGTACGAGTTTAGCGGGAATCATGTTTATTTATGCAACACTTCAACAATTTTTCCCCAGCTTCGCCCGTGAATATTTATCCCGACTGTTAGACCGTGTTATAAAATTTTGTCGACCTGAGATAAGGATAACATTTTACGAGTACTGCTACTCGGGGTACTCGTATAGGTCGAGTGAAGCGTACCATGCAATAGAGGCCTATATCGGTACTCTATCCATGGACGTGACTAAAAATGTAACCCGTCTGAAAGCTGAAAAACTCGACAAAAAATCGCCAGTTGTTGACTCACTTGTGTTTGTTCTCGAGGATGACGAGGAGATAACCGATAAGTTTCAAGGGGTCAAGTTTGTTTGGTACTTGGGTAAGATTCGGCCCAGTACCCAAACGATATCGTATGGTGGTTGGGTGTCCGAAAAACGGTATTTTACGCTGTCATTTAACCGAAAGCACCGTGTTTTGGCGACATCAAAATACCTGACCCATGTGATTGAAAGCGGAGAGACGATATTGAAGAACAGACGCACCCGAATGCTGTACACAAACAACCCAATTAAAGACTGGGACGACCGTGGTATGTGGCGCAGATGCGAGTTTGAACACTCGGCTTGCTTTGAAAATTTAGCCATGGACGCGGCCAAGAAAAACGATATCGTTCAAGATTTACTGACGTTCACAAAGGCGAAAGATTACTACACTAAAATCGGCAAAGCGTGGAAGAGAGGGTATCTGCTGTACGGACCGCCTGGGACGGGAAAAACGACTATGATCGCCTGTATGGCGAACCTTTTAGGCTATGATGTTTACGACCTCGAGTTAACAACTGTTCAGAATAATAGCGAGTTGAGGAATTTGCTCATCAGTACAACGGGGAAGTGTCTTATATTGATTGAGGATATCGACTGTACACTTCCCATTATAGCTAAGAGGAGTGACTCTGATGACGGTGACCGAAAGAAGACGGAGACGGAGTCGGATTCTGATTCCGAGAAGGCGGGGAGTCGAAGCGAAGATGAAAGTGACTTCCGAGAAGGCGGGGAGTCGGGTCCTAAGGTGAAGACGAAAGTGACGCTGTCTGGGCTCCTGAATATCATTGACGGGTTGTGGTCCCCGTGTTCTGAGGAGAGGATAATTGTTTTCACGACAAACCACATCGAGAAGCTCGACCCGGCGTTGATCAGGACGGGAAGGATGGACAGGCACATTGAGATGTCGTACTGGACGTTCGAGGCGTTTAAGGAGTTTGCTTGGAATTACCTTGACGTCGAGGACCATCATTTGTTTGCCAGGATTGAGGAGTTGTTGGGTGATGTTGAGATTGGTCCATCAGATGTGGCTGAGCAGCTGCTTCCGAAGAGTGTTGGTGAGGCCCCGGAGAAGCGGTTGAAGGCCTTGATTGAGGTGATGGAAGAAAGAAGAAAGGATGCGGTGGTGAAGTTGGGTAAGTCTGAAGAAATTCAACCTGCTGAAAATAAAGAGAAGGGGTAGATTTTTGTTGCTTGAGATTCGGGTCACAACTTAGGATATTATTGTCTAGTGTCGAGGGTAAATCGTAATTACTGTCAAGAATGAATGTAGTTGTCATATTCGAGTAAGATATCAAGTAATTTGAATGCAGTAGTGTTCGGTTCTTCAAACCAGTGTTCGTATGCGCATTGTACTTGTTCAGGTCTATCGTTCTCACAATTCGAGAAACAAATCGAAAACTTAGTAGAAGCATATTTTTGTTTCTCTCCAAATATCATTTCCAAACAAGTTAAAATGAATCATTTCTGTTACATGAATGCCGTACATATCATGTCCATCTGATGCGAAGAACACAGCCGAACGAATTAAGTAAATTTGAGCTCATCATCTGCATTGTTTTGACTGCAAATTTTCAGTTGACATGACAGAAACGATGAGTTTTTCTAGTCTTTTTGCGCCTGCAGTTGGTTTCAAAACAGCCGTGTTTCCTGATACTAAACACGGGTCAGACCCCTTTTTGCTGCTTCCGGTGCACCAACCACCAGGAATGACCATTCCAGGACCTCGATAGAGGAGCTCGGAGTCTATCCTGTCGAGGACTGATGTGTCGCTCTGGGAAAACTTTCTGGCAAAGGCGGCATTACTCTTGACCATGGTTGGCATGTCGGTAACATTGAGGTAGTGAGGATGGTGTAGGGGCTGATTGTCCCAGGATATATAATGGAGGTTGCTGTTAACGGTTGTGTATTGGAATTTGGGCGCATTACAAATTACCGTGTGGAAGTATCCTTCGGAAGAGTAAATGGCATTTGCATAGTACATCAGTACGGTTCGTGGTAGGTTGTCCCATCCCCAAATACAGTACTCGATAAACTGGCGAGAAAGGATCATCCACGCAGAACCTATGGACAAAAACAGGCTGCAATCGACACATAACGTAACAAGGAGAAACACAAAAACTTCATATGATACAAATAACGAGAGCAGCATTAAGGCAAATCATCAAAGAACATGACTAATTAGCGCAACATTGCTGCATTTACGAAATAAATATGAATGCAGCATGAACGAAGCATTAAGCACCTGTGAACTGCTTGAAAGCTGTCGGGACCCTTCTTTGGTGAGAAACCGTGATCAGATTAACTTTCCTCGGCCAATAGAGCGCTGGATCTATAATGATAGGCTTTGTTCTCTGAAACCTATATGAAACCAATAGCTCAAGATCGAAAATTGCATAAGAAACCTACGGCATAATGAACAACAACTGAGCTTATCGACTGACGTACTGTTCCCAACTGATGTTGCTTGTATGCTCTATGAAATTCAGGTCCCGAGGTAAATAGGAGAACGTGTGCAGGAGATCTGATGACACAACATATGTACAAGAATCAGTCACGTTACACAAAATCAGTAAAAGAAACTGGCAACAACATAACTCGTCTAAAAACAGCAAACCCTTACAGAAATTACTCCGTTTTTGTGTTCTATGAGATTTAATCTTTGACACCAGCGAAATAAAATACCTTTTGTTCGAGTCAATAAGCTCGATTTAAACTTACGAGGGAGAGAAAGAAGAATATAAAAAACTTGACTAATCGGTTGAAATGGAGGGAGTACATATGCTTGCAACGAATTCATATGTTGAAAATTCGAAGGAGCAACTCGACAAGTAGACTATTTGTCGTAAGTATAAGCAAAAGTATACGTATCGCAGTTGATGGAACGAAAATAAAATAAAATTGTATCTCACCATCTTGAGTAACAAGGGGATAATGGGAGGCACTAAGATGAACAAACCAATCCCAGTGACGACCGTCCTTGAGCAGAAGCGCTGCGGCATGAAGCGTGGTGGCGAGCAAAGTGGGCCCCGTCGAATCGACCAAGTTGGCCTTGAAAATCATTCTTACATTCTTAAACTTGTCGAAACAAGCATGCCTGTCGATGAAGGTTTCCAAGTTAAGCTTCTCCTCAGCAGAAGACGCCATATCAAGGTGAACCACGTACTCATTAAGCGGATGGTACGTTGCCAGCAGCGTCCTCTGCACCATCTTGCCCTCCCCTGCCGCCCCTGTGATCAGGTACGCTAGTCGCGCAGGCGGTGGAGGAGGTTCAATAAATGTCGAGGGTGATGATGTTAGTGTTGTTAGGAAGAGGAACAAAACCGACGGAACTGAGCAGATTGTTAAGGGTAAAACTAACATCCATTTTGTGAATCTCATCTAATGCAATCTAACCCTTGAATAATTAAGCAATATGTGTATTATTTTTGGTTAACATGATTATACAAAGTCACTGCATTAAAAAAAATACAAATTTACAAAGCCAGCTGTATGAAACAAGACTTAGTAAAACATTCTCTACTCGTCGTTGGATCGCTTCTATATCGTTACGTATATTATTAACGCGATTAATACAATAATCGAAATACAGTTAGTAGTTCTTACATCAAAATCATTTTGTAAACTCGAGCGATTATGTAATGTCGTTGTCGAAATATGAGATTCTAATACACATGACATCCTCTAAAAATTTCTTGTATTTTAATGCCACTATGTGAATTGAGAAATAAAACCAAGTCAAACAACTCCCAAAAGTCTACTCTTTGATTCACTCAATCCTTAAAAACAATGTTGAGTAACACCCACACCACACATTTTCTTCAACAACAATTCAACCATCCAAGTCATGGAATTCTTTAAGAGAGCCAAGGTGTTCCGGCTCAAATGTGGCCACCGGAGCAAGTACCTGGTGGCCGACAAAGACGAGGAGACCGTCAGACAGAGCCGCAACGGTTCCTCCAAAATCTCCCATTGGGTCATCGAGCCCGTCGAGGGAAAGTCCAATGTGGTACGTTTCAGGAGTTGCCAAACATTCAAGTACTTGGCCACCACGGACGAGACTTTTTTGACTGGTATGACCGGCAAGAAATTGGCTCAGCGGCTCAGGCTTGACTCAACGGTTGAGTGGGAGCCGTTTAAAGATGGGCTTTACATTAAGCTCATGAGTCGGTCGGGTACTTTATTGAGGGCTAACCCTGGGCTTCCTCCTTGGAGAAACTCTGTTACACATGATGCGCCCGGTCACTGGACTGGTACCGAAAACATGGTGTTGTGGATTGTCGACATTGTCGAGCTTGATTATAACTCAAACCGTGGGACTAGAGATCACAACGAGTCTGCAAACGGGTCTAAAGTTGAATATAAGCCTCCAACTGTTGATGTACCGTCTTCATCAAACGCAAAGGTATGCCATTGGATTAGAAACATTACTGTTTCGCTTTTTAAGTTATGATCTTCGTGGTCATCCAACTTGCGAAATTTTCTTTCAATTTTGGATTCTTAGATGTTATCCAAGCTATTCATGGTGTTCATTATGCTGTCTGACATTCAAATGTTCATTTCACTGCAAATAGAAATCCAATCTGCAGATTAAACCGGTCCTAGAAGACGAATTTGTACCCACAAGTTCTGGTGGTCTCTCTAGGCTACCATCTGCAGAGTCGATGTCAGGACTGGCAGTCAATGTCGCTAAAATAACCGTCAAAGAACTAAAGAACACCGAGTTTCATGCCATCTTATCCTCGGGACAAATCAAGAAACTAGACAAAGCACTCAGTGTTATTTCCGCGAATGTCAAAACTTCAGACAGAGGCAACCGCGACCTTGCAAATCTCAAAGACAAACTCAAGGACTTGGAAAACGGTCACAGAAGGGCAACTCAAGAAATAGAGAACTGCTCCACATTCTCGAAAAGACGATATGAAATGAGGGCTGAGTTAAAGAGGGACGCTGCAACAGCGCGTGAGCTAGAAGCTAATGGTGTCGAGTTAAGCAACAGGCTTGCAGCGGCCAAAGACAGAAGACGGGAATTGTTGAGGCAACTCGAGGAAACTGAGGACAGCATCAAGGGCGCAGAAAAGGGTCAGACTGATAGTAAAGCGGAAATTGAAATGCTGATTTCCAGCATTAAGCAGAAGACCGAGGTGTTCAAGGATATGGAGAGGCAAAACAAATCATTGCAAGCGCGAAAATATGAGGCCCAAAGACTGCTGGAGAAAGTCGAGGAAGATTGGTTACATGTGACGGATTTGATCTCGGATTTTCTGTGATATTTCTTCTGGCGTAATGGGAATCACATCGACAGTTTTGTTGCTAGCGGAATTAGATCCACTTGCTAAGTATTAAAGCCGCAAGTTTTCCGGCTAAATTAGCCGACATCTGCGAAAGTCTTGTGACATAATGCTTTACCATACACATACAGTCATACACCAACTGATAATCTGATATTCAGAATTTACATACATCCTACACGAGCCATATAATGTTTTTGATATTGATTGATTCAATTAAGCTTAATTTAACTGACAACTTTGTGTAATTTTGTCACTTGTATCACTCAGTGCACTTGAAACATTTGCAAAATAGTCCTTGGGTTACAATTCTATAAGCCTGGCTAGACCTATCAAAACACGTCTCGACGAACAAATTTGAACCGACCCGGTCTTCTCAGGGTCCAGTGTTTACGGCTATTGGGGAGTCAAATCTTAATTGCATACTGTAAGAATTAATGGGACGTAGGCCCGATAAATATCCACACTAATGTAATACACGGAATAATTTATAACCGTGCAAAATCCTCAATATTGGTAGCATATTTCTAGCCATCACAATATTATACAATATTGTTACTTAATTGGCTTATTTTTACGTAATTGTTCAACTCAGAAACTTTTCTCGGTTTACTGCACCACTTCATTTTTTCCATCCCCTGCCCTTGGAGAAACAATTAAACTTACAATTCACTCAAATTTTTGTTTCTCCAAGGGCAGGGGATGGAAAAAATCTTGGATCATATATATTTTTAAGCTAAAAATACAGATTTAGTAACAATGTTGTACAACTGAGTAAAAGTCGGGTACAGTTGAACAACACCCTATTTTTAAGCTGAAAAACCATTCTCACAATATGAACCTATTTTAAGTACACGGTAATACTTACCGTAATTTTTAAACCCAAAACATTAATAACTCACCCAATGACTAAATATGAATTTTTATTACATAATAACTCGTATAAAAACTACCTAAATATGATTTAATCATGTGAACATCAAATTAAATGGCTTCAATCTTAATAAACATCTCAAAAAATAAAAAAAAAAAGTAAAATTAATCCAAATAAAAAATTACGTAAACCATTCAAACTTAATTCACTCACAAATGCTCATATGAGACCGTCTCACAGGTGAAAGGATATTTATTTTCGAGTTAAAAATCTAGATTTGTTTATCGGTCGATTTAGCACAATTTTAATAACATAAATACAATATAGTTTGGTATGTCATAAACATTTTACATAAAGTTAAAAATCTACTTAATCAGTAAACTGCGTGGATCGTTCCCTCGATTTAAAGAACGCGTTTACACGATTACCCCACGTTAAGTTGATGTCTACTTTACAAATATGACCAAGTCAAACCAATCCACCTAACAAAAAAAAAAGTCAATCTAGGTGACAAGATCACCATGGAGTTCTTCAAACGAGCCAAGGTGTTCCGCCTCAAATGCGGCCACCACAACAAATACCTCTCCGTCAACGACATCGACGACTCCGTCCGACAAACCAGCACCCTCAACTCAAAATCCACTCACTGGGTGATCGAATTAGTTGAAGGAAAGTCCAATGTAGTCCGCTTTCGTAGCTCTCACACCCACAAATACTTAGCCACCACCGATGAGCCGTTCTTAACGGGTGTGACGGGGAAGAAGCTTGCGCAGCGGTTGAGGCTCGACTCGACTGTCGAGTGGGAGCCTGTTAAGGACGGCCAGTATATTATAATCAAAAGTCGCGTAGGCACTTTGCTCAGGGCTAACTCTGGTCTTCCTCCTTGGAGAAACTCGGTCACTCATGACGTTCCTGGTCGTTGGAGTGGTTCTGACAGTTCGGTGCTTTGGATTGTCGACATTGTCGAGATTGATTATAACTCCAGTCGTTTGAGTAAGAATGATCACAATGAATCTATAGGCGCGTACTATGAACATTTTACGCCTTCTTCTGAGAGTGTTAAGGATGACACAGAATCGTCGACCACAAAGGTATTCCCCAATAACAAAATCTAATTAATTCTATTTACTAACGTTCGTTTCACATTCTAATGTTTGTTGGTTTGGGTTGATAAGCAAGGGAAAACTACTGTCATAGAAGACGAGTTTGGTCGTGCGAATTCTGAGAGATTATCGAGGCTCCCGTCTGTAGAAACCATGTCAGGGTTGGCTGTCAATGTTGCCAAGCTAACATTTAAAGAACTCAAGTATAGCGATTTTAGCACCGTGTTATCCTCGGGACAAATGAAGAAATTAGAGAAGGCGGTTAATGTCATCGCAGAAGACACCAAAACTTCGGGAAGAGGCGACCAAGACCTTATTAATCTCGAAGAACGACTCATTGACTTGGAAAATGATCACAGAACGGCTTCTGAAGAACTGGAGGAATTTAAAACATTTTTGAGTCTAAGAAATGAGATCAGGGCCGAGCTAAAGAAGGATGTCGCTAAAGCTCGTGAGCTGGAAGCTGTAGAGGTCGAGTTACAGAACACGCTGACAGCTGCGAAAGCAATGAGAGACGAGTTGTTGCAGCGACTCGAGGAGGCTGAGAGTAGCGTTAAGGGTGCGGAAAAGGGTCATGCTGACAATCAAGTAGTAATCGAAGAGCTAATGTCAGTAATCAACCAGAAGACTGAGGTATTTAAGGCTATGGAGAACGAGAACGAAGCATGGCAAGAAAAGAAAACTGAGGCTGAGAGAACATTGGAAAGAGTCGAGGAAGATTGGTTACAGGTGAAGAACATGCTCTCGGGTTTCTAGTGATGTCGTATATTACTCCCATTATTGAATCGTATCGCTCTGTACATGGTTATCTGAAGTTGTAATTCTTTTGTTTACTGAATTCTGAGTGTGTATTTTTTTTATCACTTTAGCTCTACTCTAATTATTTTGCCTCTATAAACAATTTTGCGTGGTTAGACCTGACAAAATTGACCTGAGACAGTATCCTTAAGACGTGAAATATGCTTTGACATGAACCAACCCATATCTGACACGAAAAATTTATTCCAAGTTAGACTAAAGCTGAATTGACCCAAACTGATATTCAAGCCCGTGACCTCTGGTCACATGGCTTTGATTCCATGTTAGGAACCAACTCAACCAAATGTTTAAACTGATGGTTGAAGGCCCAAAATCGATTATATATTCTAACATACCTAAATCCCGAAACAGCCCGACCTGACCCCCATATGTGTTGTCATACCCAAAATGAATTGATCCGACCTAAACCTACTCGATTGACCCATTTGACAAGTGTGGTTTAAGTCTAGTTAAACTACCTAAGACTTGTTCAGTAGTTCCCAAATAGTAAGGTTGACCTAATAAGTTCTGAAAATGAAGTCTTTCTTAAAATGTCGTAATTACTTCTTGAAAATAAACAACAATGAGAGTTTGCTCATCCACTGAATCAATAACGTGCATCAGTATATCTATTTCAACCAGCCAATTATTAAACGTTTCATGACATAATACATTTTTTTTTTTTTTTTTTTTTTTTTTTAAATTACAAGTTAAAACAATTAGTTGACCTGACAAAATAAATCAAACTTCATAAACCTTAATGTAAGATGATCTTATTGATGAAAAAAATTCGAAAATAAGATGGAGTACTTTCGCAACGTTAAGTATGTGAGGCTGAGGAGCCACCACAACAAGTTCCTAGTCGCTAGGCGCGATGGCGTGTCAGTGAAGCAAAGCTCCGACAGCAAGACCGTTCACGCTCGTTGGGCTGTTGAGCTGGTTAATGATAACCCGAAAGTGATCCGTCTTAGGAGTTGCTACGACAAGTTCCTCACCGCGACTGATGAGTCTTTTCTGTTAGGCTGGACTGGTAAGAAAATCAATGCCGTGGGCATAAGATTTAGATTTTGTTTCGACAATTTCTTTTTATTAACGTTTGAAACTTGAAAATATGGAATTAAAACTTCATTCGTGTATGTAAATGTTTGGTCTAATACAAGGTTATCGGGGCCTGGGGTGGAGTTGAAAAATGAAAAATCGGGAAAAAGGTATAGGATATGATGACATCTCAAGAGGTTTGTTATCGATCTTTGTTTCAGAATAACGACAAACACTAATAACGATCAAATTCATTGTCGTTACTTCGTACTCTGATATCATATCAGAAAACAACTTAAGCAAAAGTTTAATCTGATGGTTAGATACTTAGAGGGCTTATTAAGATCGTTTTTACACTCTAACAGTTCACATGTACAATATTAACACTATTATATGACAATTAATAATTTCGAGTCACTGTAGGCAAGAAAGTCGCGCAAAGCGTACAGAATGATAGTACTGCAAGTGTACACTGGGAACCAATAGAGGATGCTAAATTCCACATAAAGTTACGATCACCGGTGACGGGGAAGTATTTGAGAGCTAATTTTGGAGCACCACCGTGGCGAAACACGGTGACAATAGATACGCCAGAGATTACCGCCACTCAAGAATGGATAACGTGGGCTGTTGATGTTCTTGATGATAATAATGTAAGTCATGAGGTCGATCGATGCGTGTGGAACAAGAACCACAAGTCATTGCCTCAGGGTAGAAGAACTCGTAATAATGATGGGTCGTGTTCGATTTCGAATGATTTATCACGGTGTAGTACTTCATCGTCCTCAACGTCAGAGGCGGTGGTCGAGGAGGTGGTTGATAATTCTATTTGGGATGTCAATGAGTCGGGTGCTTCTACAGCCTTAGCCTTATACAAGGTAATTTTGTTATGTTTTTGCGATTTGATGGTAGCGGCTAGCAATCTTAATTTATGAAAAAAATCACGTATTTGATTTTGATAAAGTCGAAAATGAAACCGTTATACACATGCAACGACCAATAAAATTACTCAACATTGTGTTGAGTAATTTCATTAACTGTTACACGAATATAACGGTCACACAATTGAATTACTCCACCTATTTGAGCGTTTTAATTCCCTCAAGTTGAAAGACGACTTTACATGCTCATATAGAATTAAGGGTATCGTTTCAGCGTTTCCTCCGAGTACTATAGTTACAGTTTCACGTAATATATTTCTCTATTTGATAATAGTAATAAATTTCACCAACCCTATGAAATGTAAACTTCATAAAGTAATCGCAAATGTTCTAAGACTCAACAAAAAAATACTCCGTAATAAAAATAAATAAAAATAAAGAATGATTTAAAATATGAACCGCAAACGTGTAGGAACAAAAAAAGCATGTCTTACTCGTTTTGAAGACGTTCTCTACGACGTGCACAACGCGGGGAACATCATTTCATCAATTTCATATGCATCACCCCCATATTATCATCCATATTATTCCTGATTAATTACTGAAAAAATATAAAAATTGATAGTTAAATATAAAGTTCATACCAAAAAAAAAAAAAAAAATGCATGATATTGCATTTGTAAATTTATATTAAAAATACAATTGCACTTCTTAAAACAAATTTACAATTTGGGTTGTTTTACATTGAAGAGGTTAATTAATTAATTAATTGGTTTATTAATTGTTGTTTTTCTCCTGAAAGTTTGAAGAACAATTCTTTGATATCTACATTGGTAATGCATACGTGATCTCTGTTTTTTATTAGATAATTTTGCATTTTTTAAAAAGTACAAATCGTACGGAGTATAACATTGCTCTATGCACGTTACATAATGTAGCATGTCATTACTATTATAAAATCGGTCGATTTAATTTGGTTCCCCAATTAAGTCTTTTTTTATGACATTATACGTTAGGTCGCAGATTCAAATTCGTTGGGAATGGAGTTATTCAAGGATGCAAAAACGGTCCGGCTAAGGAGTCACCACGACAAGTACTTAATGGCGGACGACGATAGGGAGGCCGTGATCCAGGACCGACACGGGGGATCACGGCGGGCACGTTGGACCGTGGAGCATGTGCAATCAGGGGAAGGGGTCGGCCTGGTTCGTCTAAAGAGTTGTTACGACAAGTACTTGACGGCTATAGACGAAGAGTTTCTACTCGGCGTGAGGGGGAAAAAGGTCAAACAGACGGTACCTGCACGGCTAGACTCGTCTATCGAGTGGGAGCCCTTGAGGGACGGTGCGCAGGTGAAGCTCAAGACAAGGTATGGCAACTTCTTGAGAGCCAATGGGGGGGTCCCACCGTGGCGAAACTCGATCACACATGACGTGCCTAGCAGAAGTCACACACAAGATTGGATACTATGGAAGGTGGATGTGCTCGAGTATTATCCGAAGGTTGAAGAGGTTAAAGCGGTTGTAAAGGCGAAGGGTGCGTTTGATCGTTGTGAGTCTGACTCTGAGGTTGAGCCTTTTTCTTTTCAGCCTCATTCTAAATCTGAGGTACTTTGTCGTCTTATCTTTCACTTGAATTTGTGGTTCTATTGATGTTTTTATTATCCAGTTGATGTTTTGACCGGTCTGTTGCAGCCTGATGAATTTGCTGCTGCACCTGCAAAATCCGAAGGTCGTGTCATACAGTACAATGTCGTGGACGATTATGGAAATATCGTTGATGAAGACGGGGGAGAACGGTCGCTAGTTTTCAAAGGAAATGGAGTGGATGAGCTGACTCAAAGTCTAGAGGAAGAGACGGGTTTGAAAGATATTATACTGTGTTCGCGCAGTCCATTGAATGGAAAGCTTTATCCTATGCGCTTGGCTCTTCCACCTAACCATGTTAAGTTGCACATTTACGTTGTCCCTTCTTCGTCAAAAGGTTAGTTTCTGAGTACTTTCTGAAGTTGTCTCGAGATATATGCTTTATTGTCTGTCCTTTATTCTAATTCTCTAACTCTGCTTGAAGTATCAGAATTCGTCCGATATATTCTTCTGCACAGCATATTAGTTTTAGCAATCTCTGAAGTCAGTTTCCTGTTTTCGGCCTCTGAATATTGCTTTCCTTTTCTTGGGTACTTGCTTACACTACTTTGACACTTCACCCAGTGAATGTGACACGAAACTCTTAAAATTTCGTACCAAAAAAACGTCACAGATGTTACTCCAATTCTCAAAATACAATGTGAAAACAAAAGCAGACACCCTACTTCTTTTGCAACGACAACATCTCTTATCCAAAAGTCTAAACCCGAGTTATAGTCGTGTCTCTAAAGACTTATTTTTTTATCCGCTTTCCAGCTGCATCGGAAATGGCGTGAATTCAGCAATGAAGATATTGTAGATAGCTTCAAGCTGTTCGGATTGGAGTCACATTACGAGAGACGACACATGGAGTACTTTGTAAATACTGGGTATGTTTTACCTAGATGGATCAGTACTTCATTAATGAAACGAATCAAAAAAATATTTGTATAAAGAAGTTTTAATACAGCACAAAGATGTATTGAAAATTATACTCTTGTCATTTTCGATTAATGTCAGCAGTGATTTATGAGTTTTCCCAGAAACTACAGTTCTTATTCAATCTATTTGAACAGCCACAACAGCAAGAAATACAATATAAATCGCAGCAAGAAATACAATGTTATGATAAATAGACTATAATAATGGTAGATGTAACCTGAATCCTGTGATTTAAATGTGTGTTTCGTCTAGCGTTAATATTCCGAGGGATTGATGAAGCAAATCATTGTAGAAGAGACTCAATGTTTCCTGTATTCGAGTTATTTGTCGGTGTGCAATGTCTCCAGAGACAAATTCGTTCACTTTACCGTTCACTTCTACCGCACTAATTCCTCGTGTCTTCTTTGTACCTTTATCCCCTATCAAACTTCGAACCCTGCTAGCATCCGCAGTTTTCTTGGACGCCATATAAACGTTAGAAAGCTCAACATATACGGAATTTTCTACACTCCCATGAGATAAAAGTTCAAGCTCTCTCACTGCAAGCTCTGCAAACTCGACATTTTTTTGCATACGAGAGCCCGTCAACAATGCTCCCCAAACTGAAGCAAGCGGTTTCATGGGCATTTTCCTGATGATATCGAGTGCATCACTTAATCGCCCTGCTTTGCACAACATATCCACTACACAGCTGTAGTGTTCGTGTCTAGGAACGACACCGTATTTGCTCTTCATGTTTTCCAATAAGCACAGTCCTTCGTCTACAAATCCGGCATGTGTAAAACCGACTAAAACTCCGAGCACACAAACACTCTCAGGCCTCACCCCGTCCTCCACCTGCATTCTCTCCAAACACGACATAGCTCTCATTGCATGACCATTAACCGAAAGCCCATATATAAAAGCAGCCCAACAACGTACGCTTCTCTCCGTCATCCCTTCAAAAACCTTTATAGCCAAATCAACACATCCGCACTTGGCGTACATATCCACAAGCGCGGTACAAACAACGTTATCCAAAACCAAATCCCTCCTCCTCATCAAATACTCATGCACACGCCTCCCATGCTCGAGGCTCCCGATATGCGCACACGCAGTGATCGCAGTAGTCACGCAGTACACGTCAGGCTCAATCTCCGACACCAACATATCCCTAAACAACTCCAACGCGTCACTACCCATCCCGCTTTTAACATACCCATCCATAAGCACATTCCACTTAATAACATCTCTATCAGTAATTTCATCGAACACCTTACGTGCATCCCTCAATTCCGCACACCCACAATAAAACCTCAAAAGGGCTGTCTGAACATACGCACCCGAGGATCCTAACCCGTTTTTCAGCACGACACCGTGAACTTTCCTCCCCTCGGACACCCACTTTCCTTTACTACACGCGACTAAAACGAAAGGAAAACAATATTGATCAGGTACAATACGATGATGACCGCTACTGTCGTCTTTCAACATAAGGTTGAAATAATGGAGGGATAAGTGAGGGTGAGAAGTACGGGAGTAAGCTCTAATGAGGGTGTTGTAGAAGAAATTGTTGGGGGAATGAAAATGTCGGAAGATTCGAGAAGCGTACGAGAGGTCGCCAGCGTCTGAAAGTGCGCAAAAGGCGAGAAGTTTGCTGATGGCGAAAGGGTTGGAACCGAGGCCGTGGGTGAGGAAGAGGGAGTGGATTTTGGTGAGACTGCGCATGTTTGCGCAGCGGCCGATGTGGGTCATGAGACGACGCCATGTTTTCGGGTCGAGCGTGTGGGTTACGGGTTTAGTGTTCATGGAAGATAAGTGCGCTCACAAGGGTGACTGGGTGAGTATGAGAGATTTTGTTAAGTAGTTAGATTGGCGGGATTTCTTGTTTCACCATTTTTAATTGTAGGAACTAGAGCAGGCCAATTGTGCGGGCCAGTCCGGCCTGATCCGTTTAAACCCGCCCTTTAGGCCTTAAAATTAGAACCCGGGCCGGCCCTTCCCAAGCCCAATGGGACCCGCATTTTTGATGGGCGGGCTCAGGTCCGATTTTTGAAGCCCAGCCCTTTCGAAGCCCGCCATTAAAACTAAAAAATTAATTAAAAGTTAATGTTGGAAGAGTCAAGCCCAGCCCGGCCCTCTCAGGCCCGCCTAAGGTTTGGGATCGGGCCTCAATTTCAAAGCCCTGCCTGTTGGTGGCCCTGCCATTGCCTCCAACGAGTCGTGCCCGGGCTTCGATTTTGGAGCTCGGCCCTTGGCGGGCCAGCCCGAGCCAGGCCCTCCCCAACATGTGGTCTGCTCTAGTATGAACCAAAAAATCTCGTGTAAGACTATCCCTTATTATATTGGTTTATGATCCTTTTCATTTTTCTTCTCTTCATGTAACTAGTTGAAAAAAAAAAGTATAGTGAAGAGATTTTGAATAACGGGTTTTACTTTAGATCTAAAATAGAGGAAAAAGAAAAATGTTCATAAAGTTAAAAATTAGAATCAAAGTTTGAATTCACGACGGAATATTACATTTTTAAGCATTGTGATTTGAAAAAAAAAAAATTATGGATTTTATAACATGTACATAAGGAGTACGGAGTACATGTTAAGAATTACGAGTAAAAGAGAAAGTATTCATCTGAATTATTCGCTTAAACAGATTAGTTGTGATTTTCAAAATCTCTATACAAATATTTTTAATTTTTTTTTTCTTATAACTTTCTTATTATGTGCACCACATGCACATGATAGATTAACCTGAAAAAAGTGTCTTAAAAGAAGATTATGTTATAAAAATAAACACATAATGAGTTATTTTGAAAATAATTGTTTAAAAGATGTTATACTGATACTCCGTACTATAATTTATTTACCTTATATATAATGTTAATTTACTCATTTGCTCTAACCAGATTATGACAATTCTGAATTCACCTTATATACTCCGTATAAAATTATCTCACAATAAAATTATTATAAAAGCTCTCTCACGAATTACATTTTTTAAATATTTTTTTTTTATATTGATGATCGTCTCACTTGTCATGTGAGACCTACATTAATAACATAATATGTATCGCTAAATTGATCAACCGCTAGATCATAGAGAGATTATACATCAAGTTTCTAAGTCGATATCAATGAGCTTTAATATTCATAGACTCATCATGTTCTCCAAATTTTATCACTCCGTTTTTAAATTGGACGTATATTTTTTATATGGAGTACAAGAAAGTAAATTAAGTTAATCATCTACTTCTTTCAAATAAATGGCGATAGCAAAGTCCCTTAGCTCATCTCAATAGTAGACTTACACGACCTAAATTAGGTATGAAATCGGCGATTTTATTGGAATACATAAAACAATAATTATGGGACGTGTTTTGTAATTGCTGGAATGTTTCAAGCAGGCAAAAAAAAAAAAAAAAAAAAATAAAATAAAATAAATTGGCTGAAAATCTAAGTCAAACTTTAAGTCGTCTAGTGGTCCGAAATCCAAACTACTACTCCGTAGCATGTTTCTTGGAAATTACGGGCTTAGTAGCAAGTGGTTTAATAATAATGGTATTGCGGGCCATGTCCAAGTGACCCAAAGAGAGGTTTGAAGCTTGTATGGACGTATGGTTCTGTAGGCGGCACGCAGACAATAAATCTTTTAAGAGATCGTCTCACGTTATATTAATCTAACAGGCCCGTTATATCTGGTGAGAAATAATCCCCGAAAGAGATGGTGAGATTCAAACATGTGACCTCTTGTCACAAGACTCTGATACTATGTCAGAAACCAACTCAACCAAAAGCTTAAGCTAATGGTTGGAGGCCCAAGATCGGTTTTATATACTCTAACATACAGAGTATATTACGAGTTATTTCAAAAAATTATTCACGTACCTAGATAGTGTCAAAAGAAATATTTAAATACAATTAAATTTGAATGAAGAGAATACTCAGAAACAAAATATCGAAACTAAACTACTTTCAATACGAGAGCTTACAAGCTCTCACATCATACTCCCTCTATTTCAGTCATTTGTTTACACTTCTCTCAAATCCCTTAACAAAAAAGTCAAATTGTAAATAATTTACTAAAACGGAGGGAATACAATAATTTGTGGCATACACGATTTTATAAGACAAACATCACTAATCACCTTTATTTATTCACGGTGTGGTCCAAAATCCAAAACTCAAGTCTTTAAATCAAACTTCAACGAAGTCTTCTACATCCACCGTGTGGCCCGAAACCGAACTACTTGGATGTTTATTGGATATTATGGACTTGGTAGCAAGTGGCTTGCGGGCCATGTTTAAGAGACCCAAAACTAGGCTTGAAGCTTGTATGGAAAACTCAAGTGGCATACACAATCCTTACATTAAACTCGGTTTTTTCTAACTTAATTTAAACTGTTGTGTAATGTTTTTGTTTCATTTTTGTCATAAATAGTTTCCCAATAAGTAGGGATGGCAATGGGTCGGGTCAGGGTCGGGTCCTATAGGACCCATACCCAGATCCGCTTTGCACGTATTAGACCCAGACCCGACCCAGATCCATTGGGTCTAAACTTCTAAGACCCAGACCCGGATCCGATGGGTCTGGGTCGGGTCTGGGTCCTTCGTGGGTTTGTTTTAATCTAAACATAAAATTGTATTTTGTAAACATTATTGCCGCAATAAATATTTTTCAAAACTTTACATGTTGAAAAAACTTTGTTCCGCCCTATTTATGATGTTCTTTGTATAAAGTATATCCAAAACATTAAACGTTTTTATAAGCGATTCGTAAAACTTAAAATAAATAACATGATATTTGATACTAAAACATACTCCGATAGAATTAGCGTACAGAACATATGACTAATAGTTGGGGGAAAACATTATACTTAAGAGTGAGACATTATAGTAATGAATATTGAAAATTTTATATATAAACTGGTCCATGGGTCAGGTCTGGGTCTACATGACGAGACCCAGACCCATACCCGACCCATTAGTTGTAGACCCAGACCCGACCCAGACCCGTTGGGTCCAAAAATATTAGACCTAAACCCAACCCAGCAGGGTCGGGTCTAGCGGGTCTGGGTCGGGTCTTGGACCCATTGCCATACCTAAATAAGATCCTCTACACATATCATGGTAAATTACCACTAAAATATGAAGTTTTTAGCATACTATAGGACTACTTGTGAGTTTTAAACCTCAAAACCTAATTTCAATTTATTAAATTAAAGTTTTAATGATTATCAACATAGTCACGTTCTTGTCTAAATTCACACGTCACAAATATATAATTTTGTATTGTATAATGAGTTATATAGGTAATTAAAATCAAATTATTCGTACAATAATCGTAGCTGAATAATTTAAAATTAATAAAATTCAATAATAATTACTCCGTACACTTGATTGTAAAAAAGACAACATACGTTCACAAAAGCAAATTCTATAATGAGATTGTTTCATGCGTGTAAATGTAGTGTGGCTGAGACCTTATTTACGGAGTATATTGTCAGCAGTATCATCTAGTGCTCAAAGTGAACGGCTGAGAAATTCTATTGATCTAAGACGATTTCATAGTAGACTTACTGGTTTAAAAATGTCTAATAATTTGTCATTTTCTCAAGCTTTAATATAATGTACATGCTTAAATACACCATTTTTTGGTAGAATAATTCTCCACAAACTCAACAAATTACAAACTAATAACAACTCATCAAACAAAAATGGCAAGTTCTTCCATTGAAACAGTGGCTCAATGGTTAGGAACATTAGCCATTGAAGAAATACAATACTTAGGAGCAGTGAGTGACAAAGTTGTCGAACTTCAAACCGAGCTCGAATGGATGCAATGCTTTCTAATCGACGCAGACGAAAAACAAACCAAAAACATTCTAATTCGCAAATGGGTTTCAGAAATCAGAGACTTAGCCTTCTCAGCCGAGGACCTTATCGAATCATACATATTAGAGGGGTACAACCTCGAGAAAAAAGACGGTCTTTTGAACTACCTTAAGAGACTAGCTTGGATCATAAGGGAGGCGTGCACATTGCACGACATTGGATCAAACCTCGATGCCCTCACAAGTAGAATCGTGAAGATGACATCGAGGTTACAGAGTTACGGTGTTAAAAGCTCGTACGATACACAAATGAGTCATGTGTTAATGACCAACAGAATACTAGCAGAGCAAAGGAGGACATATGCTCATGTTGAAGACCAAGATGTTGTTGGTCTTGAAGATTGTGTTAGGGATTTAACTATTGAGTTACTTGGTGCTAAAAAGCTTGTTCTTGTTCATGGCATGGGTGGTATCGGTAAATCGACTCTTGCTAAACAGCTTTTTCATCACCCTCCTCTCGAGGTTTGTTACCATTTCTTTCCATTATTTACCATTTTCATCCATTTTTTTTTTTTACTTCCATTAATCTCCTCTAACTTATTCATTCGCGCCGTTTATTTTGAGTAGACTCAATCGATGGTTATTTATATACGTAGAGGCGGCCAAGGGCCAGGCTGGACCGACCCATTGTAGGTAGTGTTAATTAAGAACCAACTCAACTAAAAGTTTAAACTGATGGTTGGTTTCCAAGATCGATTATATACTCTAACACGACCCCCTTCACGCGAATGCCTTTTGGTCACAAGGCTTTGATACCATGTTAGGAACCAATTCAACCAAAAGTTTAAACTGATGGTTGGTTTCCAAGATCGATTATATACTCTAACAGGTGGGCATTGTTTTGCTCAACCAGAAACCAGCCTTCTAGGGTAATGGTTTGGACCAGGGTCGGGTCGGGTCGGGCTTGTAAAATTTAGGCTTAACTGTGGCCCTTTGGCTATTTCTCCCAATAAGCTTCACTTTCCTTTTAAAAATTTGCAGATAAATTTTGTATAGACAGTCTCATAGTAGAATTACTCGACTTTTTTTTTTTTTATAATGTTCAGGAACATTTTGCTGGATTTGCATGGGCATACATTTCACAGCATCTACAAATGGGATCAGTGTGTAGGGAAATATTGCTACAACTGATTCCAGAAAGTGCAACAGAACAAAGAAATGTTGTTCTAGGGTTACAAGATTCACAACTACCAGGAAAACTACATGATATGCTCAAACAACGAAACTATTTGGTAGTCATTGATGATATTTGGTTTGCTAGAGATTGGTTAAGCCTTTCTTCTGCTTTTCCTCTTAAAGACACCGCTTGTGGGAGTACTTTGCTTATTACCACACGAAATCGTGACGTGTTATCGGACTTTCTTGATGATACCGTTTTCTACTATGAATTGAAGCTTCTAAATCTTGATAAGTGTTGGGAACTTCTGCAAAGAAAGGCAAATTTTCAAATCGACCATGAAACAGGTATGTAACCTATAAATGATTTGGTTTACGGTAGGAAAGTACAATTCCGAAAAACTTTGAAATCTCGTGAATTTGCAAAAGGTCGTGTATTTGAAATTTACGGGTGTTGGTTTCAAAAGGGTAGTTTTTGAGTTTATAGGATTTCCAAATTTGCAGGTTGAAGATCAACCAAACAACATCGTATGGTGTTATATGGTTTAAACCTTATCGTTTCATTTCATCTTGACTTATTATTTTTACTGTGTACGCTAGTCAGAGCTAGCCATTTGAGCGGGCCGGCCGTTGGTTCGGCCGACCCAGCCCTCCCAGTGGACCATGATTTGAGTGGCACAACCCAGTCCACCCAAGCAACAGACCATGCCCGGCCTTGATTTTTGAGACCCGGCCCACCCGGCCTCCCATTTCTACAAATATATTATAACTAATGGGCCGAGCTGGGACCTTGATTGGGCAAGCTCGGTCCGGTCAACGGGCCAGTTCCGGGCCTCGCAAATGAAGGTCTGGCCTATAGCGGATTGGCCCAGCGTGGACCCATAGTCACTTCTAATGCTAGTCAATAGTTTTCACTTGATTTCGATTGTAAAGTTAAGGTGAAAATAGAAGCCGTAAAGAAACGAGTGTATAATAAAACTTGCCTCTTGTCATAACTTTGTTTTTATACACATCAGTACATTAGATTTATTGTTAATCTCTCAATCCTTTATTACTCTTTCGTCGTTTTACAATTCATTTTTGAACTTTGTAGATCCTCGGAAGATCGAGCTAGGTGCAAAGATGCTAGAACATTGCAATGGTCATCCATTTGCAATTACAGTTTTAGGAGGCGTTTTGGCGACAAAAGCCTCCTCAGAAGAATGGCAATCGGTGTATGAAAATCTCACATATCACTTACAAGGTGACGAACCATACAGCGGAGTTTATGAAGTTTTGGCCATGAGTTATTATGAGTTGCCCTATAACACAAAACCTTGCTTTCTACATTTGGTTAATTTTCCCGAAGATTACGAAATTCCATTAGAAAGACTTTACCATCTATGGATTGCGGACGGAATTTTCTCATCAACCCAAGAACAAATTACAAGAAAAAGACCACTTGAGGAAATTGCTGAAGTTTACTTGAAGGAGTTAGTCCAAAAGGGTATGGTTCAACTTGGTGATCGAAACAATAATGGGGAAGTTACGACATGTCATCTTCATGATCTTATGCGAGATAAGGGCTTAGAGATCGTCAAAGAAGAGAATTTTCTTCAAATAGTCGAAGATCAATCTGGTTTTAATTTGCGACAACTAGCTTTTGAAGACGCTTCGAGTGCTAAGGGGACTCGACATTTGACCATTTATGTTGGTGATTGGGTGGATATTATGTTCGAAGTGGCATTATGGGGAAAATCATCTAATCTTAGATCGCTAGTATTCTTCCCTGTTGGACAACAACTTGGCCTTCAAGTAGGTAATGAATGGATGATACTTGTTTGTGAAGAATTTCCATTGCTTCGGGTTTTCGATTTTGAAGGACTTCACCTCACAGGGAGTTTGCCTAGCGAAATCGGAGACTTGATATGTTTGAGGTACTTGAGTTTAAAGGGAACCGAAATAAGTGAGTTGCCATCTTCCATTGGTAATCTTAAATCATTATTGATACTAGACCTACGCGTCAAAGATTCAATCATAGTGCCTAACGTGTTGTCGAGGTTACAATCGTTGAAGCATTTGTACTTACCGACAAGGCACATATCTCGAAATGTGACAAATGACCAACCCTACAAGATTGAAGAAAATGCGAAACTGATCCTCGACAACATGGGCTCTTTGGAGAAGATTGAAGGTTTAAACTTGGACAATCTTGAGAATTTGGGGTTAGAAAAGTTGTCGAGCTTGAGGAAGGTTTCTGCGAGTTGTGCATCCAATAGAGAAACCTTAGAGCCGTTCTTAAGATCCCAAACCATAAAGCGCCTAAATTTAGCCCTTGATGCCAACCTAATAAGAAACGACCCAACAATGTTATCAACTTGTTCGGCCCTGCAAGTGTTGTATCTCGATGAAGCGGTACACACGACATTACCCATAAGGCCTAATATGTACCCACAAAGCCTAATACAACTAGACATATCTTATTGTACTTTAGAAGAAGATCCTATGAAAGTGCTCGAAACACTTCCTAAACTCAAGAGCCTTGCATTTCATATATGTTATCAGGGAACTGAAATGGCGTGCATATCTAGTGAAGGTTTTCCCGAGCTTACTTATTTGGCTTTTGATACCATACATTCGTTAAGAAAGTGGACAGCCGTAAAGGGTAGTCTTCCTAAGTTAAAGAGGATTCATATCGGAGGTACTCCAATTGCAAGGCTTCCTAATGTGCTTCCGCGACAACTTTCTGTCGCATGTTCTCCATGTGTGGATGGCATACGACGATATGGCGGTTGTTGTTGGGGTACTGAGTAGTTGAAGTTAGTTACACAGTTTGTAAGAAGTTGGTTTAGTTTGTTTCTTCCTGTAAAAGTTGGTTCACTTGAAGTAGAAACAATCCATTTTTACAGAAGAAAATCTTCATGGTATCGGAGCCATTGTGCTTTGATAGCCACTGAAGGATTGCAACTCGTTCTTACCTTATCTGTTTAAAGCTTTTATTTTCGCTGTGATTTTCAAAATGTCATGTAGTTGTGAATATTTGTTCTTCTATCCCTGATTCCCTGTGATCATCATGTTTGGAGGTGATAATGCTAGATATACCATAGTAGATATCTCAGATCCTCTCTACTATAATCCATCAGAGGGCATCGGAGCCCTGAAAATCACACGTGTGTTGCGTGGAACTTAACATTACGGTCCATAGAGGAAACAAATGGAGTTAGCTCTCTCAAAGAAAACGAAACTTCGATATGTAACAGGCCAAGTAATCAAACCCATCACTATTCACTAATACAAACAAGAGCATGGGACGCTTCAAACAACCTTGTCATCTCATGGATTTCCCGAAATAAAATTTCTTGAACTTGTAAAAATAAACTCTTATCACAAACCCAGACCCAACCATTAGAACATTTCGGTCAGGCCCAGGCCCAGGCCCAGTCGAGGGTTCCCCCGGCCCAGGCCCCAACCGAGAGTTCTCTTTGCCCTGGCAAGGCCGCAACCGAGGGTTTGTTCGGCCCATCATACTTCTATGTTTTTTTTGCGTTCCAGAATTTTGTGTTCCCAACAATGATTTGGGCCTTTGCGACTGTGCGAGAACTTATGACTTACCAGGTCACCAGGTACAAAAAGCTGTACATGGGGGGAGAGATGCTATTTGCAGTCAAAAGCTAGGTCAATATCCACTTTCGGTGCATAACGCGGAAAGGAAATAAAGAAACTATGATGAGCCGATCAGAATCCTGTTCACTACATCGACTGGCAAAGCATATGCAGGATCGATGGGTTTTACTCCTGGGTATTCAAGAAGGGAGAGGCCTGCATCAATCCCGTCATTAGACAAGCAGACACAAATTGAAAGACATTAACAGACTTTATATCACTGCATTAATCTGTCTACCGATTGTCTTAAGTTATGGAGGGACGAGCAATTCGGTAATTCATTGAGAGTAATTTCTCAAGACAGCAAAATTTGAAGATATGAACAGTGAAAGAACACAAATAAGAAAACTGGAAAAAATCAAAGGACCGACCAAAAAGCAAAAGAAATAATTGGAAGACATATTAGAGTGAAAAGAAAACAAAATGCAGAATTTTGTAGCATTATTACCTGCAACTCCGAAGTAAGTGTGGAATACGTCAACTGCATCATCTGGCCTGTCTGAGATCCCACCTTTCTCCAAGTCCTACATTAGAATCATGAAATAAATACAAAGTCGGAGGCCATTGGCTTCTAAAAGGAATCGATTTAAAGGCAAAATCATGGCCACGAAAAAATACCTGGCAGTCCAAGATGAATTTAGCAAGCTTATCTTTGTCAATCCAGTGAACTCTGTCTATCATAATCAAGCTAGAAAGTACCCACCACGAGTAGCAAACCTATAAAACACGGAAAGGGGGTGAATTTAAGGGACCATAAATCCTAATGCCCTATGAGGAAGGCATTGTTTTTGCAGACGATAATCTTATGAATATATAATAGTCTTTCGGAAGACAGGTCTCACATCTGGAAGTTTTTCAGGCCGACCGTTTAAACCTCCTGACTTCACTTGTCGTTCACATAACCACCAGCCTAGAAGATCCTTATCAATGTGGTGCAGAGAACCAGTTATAGCAAGAGCACCCACACAGCAAAATACTGTGACGATGGACCATAACGTTTATTTTAGATAGAGAAGATGACACACCAATGAAACAGTGCAAAAACATGCAACAAGAAGTACTAATAAGTAATAACCCACGACCTTGACATATGTGTAAAAAAAAAAAAACTCAAAAAAAAAAAACTCAAGATTCCAGATTACTAGCGTCACATAAGATCACATATAGGCATATAGCCAGCCCTCACCGGCAATACGACATTGCAAAAGCGAGGATACAGATGATTTGATCTTCTAAGAATATCTTTTATTCCTTCATGCCTTTTTCAACAATCAATATATAGGCCTAAATGTACCAATATACACATGTTATTAAAGCCCATTTGAACATTTTCACTGATATTGTGATGGTGGGTCAGTTAGGGTAGAGGCGACTACTACTCTGTATGTAAAAATCTTAGCCAGTTACCCTAAGACCAGCACGAACTGACGAATCATTCACGCACCAATCTGACAGCACCAAGACATCGGACCCCATGATAAGTATTAACAAGTGAAGTGCAGAAAGAAGCAATGTCATAAGACAAGGTACAATAAGGTTCTGAACACTAAGTCATTCGTTGAACTAGTTATTGAAACTCAAGTATTTGAGCAAACCCACATACTTTGCCCTGCATGAGACTCGCCACCGGGCGTGCAGCCAAAACCCCCATCTAGGTTTTTGCATCTGACTATGTAGTTCACCGCTTTTTCGACATCAATTTTGTCCAATTGACGTAGCAGTGACAGACAACAGATCGCAATGTATGAAAATCTGGTGCAAATGACGTGGATGTATGATTAGTTTTTAATGACTATGAAACTATGAAGGGCAGACTATAGAGTGTACTCCAACGCAAAAGGAGCACTTATACACATCATACCTTGTATCAAGCTCTCCCCAAATATCTCCTGAAAAAGATCCATCCTCATTTTGCAAGCTAGCAACATCTGAGTTACATGGTCAAGGTCACCAAATCACAATATTGGGTTGTCTGAACTTTTGCATTTAAGCCATAATAAAACCCTTCTCTTAAAATGTTACCATAGTTATAGTGTTAAATGTATATCCTAGTGAAATTAATAACGCTTCAACTCTTCTCTCTAAAGCGTCACAAGAACAAGTTCCTCTCTCTTATAAGAGAACACCAAGATCGACCACATACATACGGCTTTTATTATTAGCAAAGTTTATTTTAGTTAAATAAGATTTGTGACATAATGGAGTTAGAGTTGAAAAGGATACAATTTGACACCTTATCAATGTCAAGATTGTGTAGCTTGTCGAAAAGAGCTAAAACTTGAACGGCACTGAGAGTGTAGAGAATATGTGGATCATGCCCAATATTGCCACCAAATCCACCTGTAGAAGCAGTCTTGCAAACATAAAATAAAAACCAATACGCCCAGAAAACAGTCATTTATTCACATCATCAACAAGCAACTCAATGGAGTTGGATATAAAAGTGCTTGCAACTATGGAGAGAAAATGCAAACTAAAGGCATACTTCTCTGCACTAAATAGCTGAATAATCTTGGTCAAAACATAGAGACGTAGGACAGTTAAGTCCTAAAGCTTATGAAAAAGAGGGAACAAATGTCTTGTTAAAACCATCAAGCATTCACATTGTTAATCTCATTGTTTGTCACTTGAAATTTATCAACGACTTTGATCAACACTTCAAACATTTGTAATCCATGGCCCGTGTCACTACACTAGTCTAACCCTTAGAGCTGCAAATCGGGCCGGTCAAGTCAATTTGGGTTTGGGTTTGGGTTTGGGCTGTGCGGGTTGATACTGCCATTTGGATTGAGTCTGGTTCGGTGCGAGTAAGTAACGGTACACGTAATGTTCAGCTGGGTTGGGTTCAAATTGAGTTTAGATCGTACAATAAATATAATTAGTTAGTTTCAAATTAGGGACCTTATTTTCACTTTCAAGTTATCATTATATGGATTTTGATGTCGTAAACTCTACATGAATACATTCCCTCACAAGTAAAACATTTTGAAGCAGACAACAAAAGAGAAAGCACTAAGTCATTATCACATGGATTTTGATGTCGTAACCAGGACTTTGAGCAACACCTCAAACACGTGATTGCCCATGTAACTAAACTAAACAAGCCTCGCAGCAAACATTAGGAATATTTGTTGCCTGAAAATGAGGTTAAAGCGCAAAATGAACCCGCATTGCCCTTAGAGAAATAGCGAGTAGATTGTATAAGCTACATCATCAGTTAGTATCAAATTAACCGAGAAGTTACAAACCAGTTTCATGCTGACACTGCATAACCCAAGAAATGACTTCGTCTTGATCCACAACGTGAAGCTTTCCCAAAAGATCCAGCGTGGTAAGTCCCCAATAGGCGCCATTCATTCTTAGGTGCTCCATGACCACCGATTCAAAAGAATCCTTTTTCTGAAAATACGAGCAATACAATAGGACGACAAGTTTCTAACAAGAGCACACATGCTTGCAACGGCAAAATAAGTAAACAAAAACAAAGATTGCTTTCATACAACTGACCTTTTCGACAGATACAATATACCGGACATGCTTATCTGATGCCAACTCCGCCATTCTGTCTAGCACTGCCTTTCTTCTACCCTAGTTCAATTGACATGACTATAAGTATGATTGAGAGCTGAAGCAGGTTATTTGATATTTTGAACAACTACCCATATTGTAAAATCTTAGTTTTAGGAGGCGTAGTGACTTAGGGGAGAGCATAGATCGGATATCTGATCTAAATTCAGCAACCAAATCGGTTATCATTATCCGACTTTATGTATTTGTCACTATCTGAGATCCAAACAATGTCAAATATCCGATTTTCAATATCTGAAATTTTTGAACTGGAATATCTGATTGGATTAGATGTTTGGTTTTTTTGTTACAGTTAATAATCATAAAGACAGATCTGAAATTTCATTAGATACAATCCAATATTTCGAATTTTGATTCAGTTCAATATAAAACAGATTTAAAACCTCACAAGTTACATTCAACCTAAGAGTACCACAATTTCTTAAATGCTACAATTTCTTCGTCTGACTTCACTATTGATATTGATCATTGCAAGATCTTTCTTCAACTCGTTTATAAGCGATTTAAAACATATTAAGGAAACTGAGTTAATACATGATAATGAAGATTGTAATTACAACTACAATGATGAAGATCAAGGTGAAAACTCGAAAAGAGATGCGGAATTTACATTGTGAGAAATCTAAAAATGATGAAATTACTAACAGCAAGTCAGTAAGACAGTAACCAATGAATCAATTGAAAAACAAAGATCGGAAAAACGACGGAGAAACGATAGAAATCGAATTTGGGAGAGAGTATTCGTGAAAATGAACATGCATAATGGCCACATTTTACTCACAATTAAGCATTGTTAAAAAAAAAAAAAAAAAAAAGTTCAATTTGATTGAAGAAATATTGATAGTGATAAACATCATAAACCCTAGATTACGCAAAGAAGTGAATATTAACCATCAAAAGCAACAAAATTGGAACAATTAGCACCTAAATTAAGAGTTCAAAGAAGAATAACTGAAATAGCATACTCAAAATTAACTGAAATTGAAAGATAAAAAAGTGCAGAAACAGCAGAAATACCAATTGTTGATGTCGGAAGTATGATGCTTTTGAACGATCGCTGTATTAATTATGCTTTGTTCTTTGCATTTGAGGATGAATAACATGAGGCAAACCCGATCCAACTCTCAAACTCAAGACCCGAATTTGATTTAAAAGTTGAATTGACCCGACTAACTATTGCCGAGTCGAATATTTAATGCGACAAAGAGAATACGGAGTATTATTCACGAATCACACAGGCACTCAATATAATCTGAACTAAACCGATGATGGCAAGAATAAAATTAATCCGACTCAAAGTTGACCCGATAAACTCATCTGTCAGGTCTATGTTTCCCCGACTTTTGAAGTCTTCTACTTTTACTTTTTTTTTTTTCTTTTTTTTAATTTGAAATTATTAATTATTAATTTGATTGGATGATCTAACTCGAATAACTCGACCTAATTTCGATCCAACACCCGAGCTTAATACTCGAACTTGACCCAAAATCCGTGTGGACCCGACCAAGTACAATCAACTCAAATGTCTATTGTACCAAATAAATTATTATCCATAAATTACTCGATATTAAGTAACCATAAAACTAATTAGAACCTGATATAACCCAACCTGTCCTAAACTTAAGTCGAAAATAACAAATTCAAAATTAACTTTAGCCTAACCTTATCTGGTTGAACCGTCTACTAAGCCTACCCTATATATTTATTGTCTAGGCGCAAACGAGTACCTCTTGTGACTAGGGATGGCAATGGGTAAGATGCAGGTGGTCCTATGGGACCTGCACTGCACTCCGCTTTGCATGTATTAGACCAGGATCTGACCTGCACTCCATCGGGTCTAAAATTCTAAGACCCAGACCCGGACCCGATGGGTCTGGGTCGGGTCTGGGTCCTTCGCGGGTCTGTTTTAATATAAACATAAAATTGTATTTTGTAATAATTATTGCCGCAATAAATATTTTCAAAACTTTACATGTTGAAAAAACTTTGTTCCGCCCCATTTATGATGTTCTTTGTATAAAGTATATCCAAAACATTAAACGTTTTTATGAACGATTCGTAAAACTTAAAATAAATAACATGATATTTGTTACTAAAACATACTCCGATAGAATTACCGTATAGAACATATGACTAATAGTTTGGGGGAAAAACCATTATACTTAAGAGTGAGATATTATAGTAATGAATATTAAAAATTATATATATAAACGGGTCCATGGGTCGGGTGACTCGGGTCTGGGTCTACATGACGAGACCCAGACCCATACCCGACCCATTAATTGTAGACCCAGACCCGACCCAGACCCGTTGGGTCCAAAAATATTAGACCCAAACCCGACCCATTAGGGTCGGGTCTAGCGGGTCTGGGTCGGGTCTTGGACCCATTGCCATCCCTACTTGTGACAGAGGATCTACCATATATACGAGTATATATTTATTGGGGTTTATTAAAATCGACGACGTTTTACTTAGAATCGACGACGCTTTTTGCTGAAATGACCAAATTGCCCTTTTTATTTTTTCAGCTCTCTCTCTTCTCTCTCTTCTCCTAAATCCTCTCTTTTTCTCCTTTCTCTCTCTTTTTTCTCTAAAAAAACTCAAATAAAAAAATAATCTTAAACTTAAAATCTATAGTAAAAACACAATAAACTTAAGGATTAACTCAATGTCGGATGCCGAATCAGTAGTAAGTTAACTAACATTAACAAATTACATATTTGTAAGTTTACTTAATTGTAGATTTAGGAAAAAAATTATACACAATTTACGATCAATTTGACTGAACAAATGTATTAGGTTTAATGTGTTTATGTTAAACCTGGCCTTTTCAAGAGCTTCACATTGGTAGAAATTTGGACTTTTTAAGATGAATTAACATGTCGAAATAATTTCACACGTTGAAGTTAAATGTCAGAGAAAAATCTGGATGTCCAACCATGGATGGACGATGAATTTCATTGTCGTACCATAGGTGAACGATGAATGTAATTATCCTACCATGGAGGGACGAAGAATCTCATTGTCTGGATACGTGTAGGACGTTGAATATGAACGTCTGGCATGGACAAGGTCCACAGTCTGGACGTCCATCATGGAGGGGGACAAAATGGATTTGCTTTAGTTAAACGCAAAAGTGTCCATAGTAGGACAATGAGTTTGTTTGTCCTACCACGGACCCAACAATTTTTCTGACGCCTGTCGCGTGGAGACAATGAATCTGTTTGTCCTGCCATGGACCCAACAATTTTCTGGACGTCTGTTTACGGTAGGACAATGAATTTGTTTGTCCTACCATGGACACAACAATTTTCTGGACGTTTGTTCACGGATGTGTAAAATACTAATCAATGACGAATGTTAAGCAGCATTAATTTTTAACATTTTATTAATAACTTAGACATTACATAGTATTACGTGAACATTACAATTTACTACTTCATCATTAATTCATACTACTTAAACATTAGTACTTAAACATTAGACATTACATAGTAGTACTTAAACACTAGTAAGTTTTGTGTGTTTTGTAAGTTTTGTTAAGTTTTGTGTGTTTTGTAAGTTTTGTTAAGGTTTTGTGGTGGATTTGAAGATGAAGATGAAGATGAATGAATGGTGTTTTGTTTTAATGAATTTTGTTTTAATTAAATGATTTCATTCAATGGTGTTTTTTTTTTTTTTTATGAGAGAAAATGAGAAGGAGGGAGAAAGGGGTAGAGAGAGAGTAGGGGTAGCGAGCGTAATTTTTTTGAAAAACGTCGTCAATTCTAAGTAAAACGTCGTCGATTTTAAGTAATCGGGATATTTATATGCATGACAACATAGTACTCATTCTTTGGAACTTGAAAGTCGTCTGATATTTACAGTTGAACATTGAATATTGAAAAACAGCATGTATTTACATATTTTTATTACGGAGAATTATTTTCTTACGCCTAAAAGATGCAACTTAGCTGTTTATATTAAATTAAAATATGCTAGTGGAGAAAAGACGAATAAAAAACAAAAAATTCAGTTGACTGAGCATTAAGAATTTACACAAGAACTTTCACAAAAAAAAAAAACAAAAGGATTTATACAAGAAATTTCAAAGGGTAGTCACCAATATAAAAAGTATGATAAACAACATTTATTTCTAGCAACAACTTTATCCATCTTCATTGTTTCTTAACTTTCTTTTTATTTTTGGTAAGAATTCATCTTTACAATTTGTAGCTCCTTCTGTTTTAATTATTTGTTTATCTTTTTATTTTTTAGATTCTGCACTTTGTGTGATAAAATAATTTCATCCAAAATGTTCATTAATTTTTGAATGACAGTCAATTTCGCCTAAATGATTTCGGATGATAATTGGAAACAATTTCAATGTGTTATGCACACTATTTTGTCTGAGAATTTGTGTCTTAGTCATGCTAATTTACCCTCGAAAACTAATCAAACCATTCACTGGTTGAAGTCGACGACGAATAAACACGAGTCATTACTCGCGATCCTCGTATTAAGTTTGTGTTCAGATCATCACTGTTTTGTCATGTGATTCTTGTTTCTTGTTTCTTGTTTCTTGTTTCTGTGTTTGAAGGATAATTTCGTTCGTCAACTGCATAAAATGGGAAACAGTTTCTGTTGTTATCAAGTCGATCAATCGACTATTGCTATCGAAGAGAACTTTGGAAAGTACACTAAAAATCTCGAGCCAGGGTGCCATTGCGTACCTTGGTTCCTCGGTTACCAGATTGCCGGGAAGCTCAGTCTGCGCGTACAACAATTGGATGTCCGCTGTGAAACCAAAACTAAGGTCCGCTTTTGTATTCTTTCGATGTTTATGTCGCGATTGTTGAAATTCTCGAAAATTGGTCAAATTGAAAGTTGGTTGTCTATTATTGGTTAGCGTTCTGCAACAACTTTGTACGCAGTTCTTCCCTTTGTTTAAATTTAGAAATGATCTGATTGACCGAATAGATTTCTCGGATTTGGATGTACAGGACAATGTTTTTGTCACTGTTGTTGCATCCATTCAGTACCGAGCCATTTCTGATAAAGCAAGCGATGCGTTTTACAAGCTCAGCAACACGCGCGAACAAATCCAGGCCTATGTTTTCGATGGTACATCATAATAATTTGAATTTCTTCCCTCATTGCCAGTGTACATTTCAAGAATACTGATCGAGTTTCATATATTACCTCATGAATTCTGCAGTGATTAGAGCCAGCGTCCCCAAGTTAATTTTAGACGATGTTTTTGAGCAGAAGACTGACATTGCCAAAGCAGTTGCCGAGGAACTCGAGAAAGTAAGTGTTTCTATACTGTTTGTTATTTAATTTCTGAAATCTGAATGCATAGTGAATAATGTAACAACTTACTGGTTACTTCACAATTTGAATGTTCATAGGCTATGTCTCATTATGGATTTGAGATAATTCAAACTCTCATTGTCGATATTGAACCCGATGAACGTGTTAAGCGTGCTATGAATGAGATCAATGCCGGTAAGTGTTTCGTCAACCACGCTTCCACCCATGACGCTCGTATTATCTCTGCGTTTAAAATACTGAAATTTTGATGACGTGAGACGCCCACTTTGCCCACGTGCAGCTGCAAGGATGAGGCTGGCAGCGAACGAGAAAGCAGAAGCGGAGAAGATCATACAAATCAAAAGAGCAGAAGGTGAAGCCGAGGCTAAATATCTTTCAGGGTTGGGTATTGCTAGGCAGAGACAAGCAATTGTCGACGGTCTTAGAGACAGTGTGCTAGGGTTCTCTGTTAACGTTCCCGGCACTACTGCTAAGGATGTCATGGACATGGTCCTCGTCACCCAGTACTTTGATACTATGAAGGAAATCGGAGCTTCTTCCAAATCATCCGCTGTATTCATCCCGCACGGCCCTGGCGCTGTCCGTGATGTTGCAGCGCAAATCCGAGACGGGTTGCTTCAGGGATCGTCTGCATCTACATCTTAACTTGCACCCTTATTGAATCTACTCCTTCATGTTGTTATAAGTATGTTTGTGCAGATTTGAAATGTTTGTCCTGTGAAGTATACGAGTTTTCTTTATGTCGAGACGTTTTCTTTCGTGTGGAAATACTATTACATGATGTGTGAATTATGACGGTATATTACTTCGACACTTGCGTTTGCGTACATGTTTTTCGGTCTTATCCAAGATTCAAAATCCATCCTACATCACTATGTTTCATCTAGCCGTTCATAACTATCTGTATTAGATCGAATTGGACGCATATTTGAGTCAAAATTCCAGTTCAGGTGGGTTTTTAAAAAAAATTATATTTCCACAAAAAGATGAAGGTATAAAAGAAATTCATAAATATGAAAGAGATCCAATGAAACATAAGATTGTAAATTCAAATAATATTACATTGTTTTCATGGCTGTTTCGACTCGACAGAACGCCCTTACTCTCCCCAACAGAGTAACAAGATATACGGGATCACAAAGATCCCAAAATCCGAAAAATAGAATAAAACATGCATCTTCAAACTAAAAAGAATAGTACAGGTATCAAAGCTTTTATTGCGCATTATTTAGCATGAATATTGTACAAAAGTGCCGGCAAGAACTGGTTCACTCGCCTTTTAGCGAAAAGTTGACGGTGGTTTCATATTCAGTCAGAGGTTTAACTAGAATATGAAGACCACACTGTCGTGGACTCGGGATTTCTGATTTTGAGCCACACATTCCGATATCCACATCAGATTTCTGATCTCTTGCTCCCTTAGTCTCATGTAAGCGAAGAAAACAGCATAATGGAACTGTCGGTCACAAAACAGATGCAATTTTCCCCAATCAGAAAAGAAAATCGAAAGAACAGTAAATAGGCAGCAGTCTAACCGATTCACAGTTGCAGATTCGGTCGCTGGTGCAAGAAATTTATTTTGAACAATCGAAGAAAAAAAGACGAAGAGAAAACCTGTTGTTCAAATGACAAGCAGAGTCTTTTGACTTCCTCCTCATAGAAGGCCTTGTCTAGCATCTGGCTTTCTCCGAAAGACATCTTGGAGAAGATGGATTGATACGGAGGATACTTTTCCATTCCAGAACGAACCTAAATCGAGGAACAATAAACAATTTTCAGGTAGCCAACTCCAAAAGAAAAATTAGACAAATGGCAGTAAGTTTTGGCTTGCGGAGGAAAGGACAAAAGCAATGTTCGTAAACCAATCTCCCTTTCGATTCTGCAGACAGCGTTCCCACGTCTCACATTTCCTCCCCTCAACCATCCCTCACCCGTCCAACAACATTACCAAGGTTGAAGCGCCAACAAGTCTTGCCCATAGAGATTTAATAGGAGTCGGATGTACGAGTCATACGTATGTATTTCTTTTAAGTCTTACCTGGTCAGCGTGTTAAAAACAGATAACGGTAGGTTTTTTTTTTATTTTTTATTTTTGTTTTTAAATTCTGCTTCATAGCACAAGCTAGAAATTCATTATGTGTTACTGAGTTCACTCCATATTTTCTAGCCAAAGAATAGTGAATTTCTCCAGCGGAAATGTCATTGAAGTAAGGTATCCTCTCTTTGAATATGCTACGCCTCTCCTAAGAGAACCCTCTTATGAGGCAACGTGAAGATTGAAGTGTTGAGCTGAATTCCTTATTGTCAACGACCAAACAGAAAGCTAATGTTGAGTAGGCTTCTAAAATCACAAGCCAATACTCTTCCTAACATCCACAACTTTAGCTCATTAACAGTTAACCGTCAACAGAGGTAAGTATCGAAGCCACTACACAAGCTAGCTGCAATGAAGTGCCAAACAAAATCTACTTTTTTTTTTTTGGGTAAAGACGTCATTAGTCCACTATGAACGTGCTCTCTTCATCTTGTTTTTTCTCAACTCATCTAACACTTTCAGAAAACTTTAGAGTGCTTCAAAAAAATCAGTATAAAAAATACTGAAAAAAAAAAGTTTGAGAAAATTTCAGATGACCCCAGAAAACTTCAAATTGAAGTCAAAGAGAACATACCCCAAATCTAACTTAAAAATGCTGGATGCCCAAAAATTAAAAAACTCATTTAACCAGAAAAGCCTGCCGTACAAGTTATTACTCCGTATTACTTCATTTTATGTTCCATTTTGGGTTGTTCAAATTCTTTAAGTTTTTGTTTTGAGTAAGTTTAATAAAATAGAAAACGATCTTAACAGCTAATCCATCCCTTTGTTAATCCCACCCCAAACCTCTCGCAACCTCCGCCACCCTAGTACAACGAGTCAACGACCCAGCAACCCTCCCAACACAACTCGCCTATACCACTTGCAAACCACCACACTACATCCCCAACCCAACTCCTAGATTTGTATGTACTTTTACCCCAAGATGTAGAGATGGAAACATTGACCATTAAATTTGTGCAGCCAAAAAAGAAATGCGAAAGGAAACCGTACTGCCACCAAATCATGTGTTCAGTCCAAATGAAGAGCAACATAGATTCCTACGGTCATACCTGATCTATATCCTCACATATAGCAAGCTCTTCATGACCATAAGGATACCTATATCAAAACATTTGTTTTAGAACGAAAATTACGAAAAGAACCAAATTACACATCTTAGTGACACTTACAGCAGACCAAAGTTGGAGTACAGCTTCTTACGATCTTCTCGCGTAAGTTCAGTTCCAATGCTGCACAAGTCAAGTCCCCCAAATTACAACAATAAACAATTATAGCAACAACACTTACAATTAGAGCACGACATCAAAGAGAACCCCAATGGTAATTGTGTACAAATGTAGTCATTACAACATAAACTTTCATTGAAACAGAAACGTGATGTTCTAACCTGTTAATCGTAATATTAACAGCTCTTCTATCTGCCTCAAATGAAAGAAGATCAGACATAATTGCTGCTGTAGCCCCACCAAGTTTCTGTGAAAGATATTCATCAAATACATACAAAATTAAATTTGTAAAGCAGTTTGGGAAACATGGGCATAGAGAAGCATACGAAGTGCGACAGTGTGAGGAGGGAGTGGCAGAGATAATCAAAGAAATGAATATGATATTTACCTGACAAAATCTGTAGAAATCTTCAAGGTATGCTTTATAGAGGGTGTTCCTCATAATCTCAATGTTCATATCATCCAAGTCCTAGCGGGGGATAAACAGGAAAACGGATCAAAATTCACACTAAGAAGGAAATTTCCACTTTGGTGTTACGAGGTCTGAGTATAGGATATTTCGAAGCACGGAAATTTCAACAAATATGATATGAGCTTAGAAAAAGATTCACTATGAAGACCTTGCATACAATGTTACATCCATATATATCGGTGATGTTTATAGGGTAATTGTATAGCGAAAAAACAACAATAAAGAACAGTAAAATCACGATTCACGATAGTAAGGTCAAATTTCATTAAAGCCTCATAATTGTTCCACACACATGAAAGATAATGATTTAGATGTTGGATGAGAACTTTGAACTTTATATTTTAGACCAATCAAAGTAGGAGTCAATTAAATGGATTTTGGGTAAACCTAAGGGGACCGAGAAAATATATCAAAATAATGTCACAATGACGAATCGTAAGGTCAATCAAATAAAAAACAAGTGCATTTTAATAGTAAGGTCAAACACCCCATATGACTGCATTCCATACTCCTCTCACATAATTTTGCTCTTCTAAATATTTGGTACAGAAGCAAATGTAATAAAATAAGACAATCGCAGGAGGGAACATAAACAATTTACAGAGTACATACTAACGCCATAATCAATTTTCCGAATGCTAATATGCAATTGATGTGAACCACACGTAGAACAATCACTGAATAAATTGTGTTATTATCTTTACCTCTGACGTGATACATTCAGAGAAGTACGGAGCCAAGGGAGTGTCAACAAGCACCAATCTATATAGATCTCTCATATTCTGAGCTACTGCCAGTGTAGCAATACTGATGATAAGAAAAGAAAAACAATGTTAATTAAAACAAGGTTACGACTTACGAGAAAAGCAATGGCATATGCAGAGTTGCAGACAAATTTGTAAAGAACGAACCTGTCAAACATGCCCAAGGGATGACACTTCTCCAACAATTCTTGAACATCTCTCTCGTGCAAGGTCCCAGTTACAATCAGGACAACATTGTCAATCATATGACCATAACTGACAAAGCAAAACAAATATGAGACTAAAAATTAAAAGGGCTCGTAGCCTACTATGTTCACTACATATCCCAGCATTGCATGCCTGAAGAGCCCAAGTGCACATGAATTAACACAGGAACCAAACAATCATCTATGATTAAATAGGCTTAGGAAGTATTAGTCTTCAAATACGATTAATCCACTAATAGTAATATGACCCACCTTTAGTTCACCAGGGAAAAAAAAACCATTTATCTGTTTAATTTAGAGAGCAGTAAAATACTCTTATGCTAATTTTCACCTAGATACACAATGGAAAAAGGTAACTGACACTGAAAGAACTAATAAATCAAGTTGAAGAATCATGAATCATGATGAGCCATAGTCCTCTATTTCGAATATATATTCGTATTGCTGCCATTCAACAGTTTCCTACTTTCCTAGTTTCCTACAAGTATTTGTTATGCATCCACCTCGGGGAGAGATGAACGGAATTATTTTGATTGTTAAAGGATTTAGTTGCATATGTAAGAAAGTGTTGGGGGTAATTTGCCACTTCCTCAAAATACAATTCTTAAGAACATTTGCCAATTTGCAAACGGTCATCCAAAGATTTATGTACAAGAGTCAAGACCCTAATAATAATCTTCTTCTTTGTTTATACAAATTTTTTAAAATAGTGAATTGAAGGCAAAAGGTGAATAGGTACCAAGGCATCAAACCATCACAAAATCATGACAAAATGAAGCAAACGTAAAGCTCGAACAAACCAGATCTTGAAGAATTGATGTAACCGTAAAATGATTTATCTTTTTGATAAAAAGTTTTGAAATTACTTACGTGATATATTCGAGGAAGGTTGACAAAGGTTCGGTTGCTTGGGCCAGCATATGCTTATACTCGTCAACCAGCTTAAGTGTGCATTTCTCCACAAGGGTAGTTGTGTGCAAAGGGGAGGGTTCTATATTCAAACCAAAAACCATATATTATATATATAATGCACAATCACAACAATTTATAAAACAGAATAAACTTCTATAAACCCAAACAAAGCACACTAATCTTAATCAAGAAGCAACTAACAAACCGAACCTTCAGATAATTTTTCTAATAAAAGACTTAAGGGACCTCAGCAGGGTCGGCCCATAAATTTTGGAGGCCCTGTTCTAATTTGTAAAATGAGGCCCTGATTTATTTGGTCGAAAACTTATACAGAATTGTTTGAATGTGTTTGATTTTAAAAAATTAACAAAAATAACACTAAAGAGGTTTGAACCTTGGTGGCTTGCACTATAGTCACATTTTGTCAGTTTTAACAAATTGGGGCCCTTATTTTTTTTCGGCCATGTTCTGAGAACCAAATAGCACGGCCCATGGGCCGGCCTGAACTTCGGGATGTAATTGTACAATAAGGACTGCCCAAACTATTTCAAAAACAGATAAACCACGTAAGTTCCATTGACTGGAGACTCAAAACTATCTGCTTTGCTTACATTTTGAAGACTTCAATAAACATGAAAAATACAAACTCTTCCAAAAGTACTCTAACAAAATAATTGATCAAAACAACTAGCAGTGAAATTATGCAATCGAAAACTGTTCATCGATTTACTAACACACGCAGTCGTAATCAAAAATCAATTTTACTCTAGAAAACTTTAAATGTGATCATCACAAGTTCAAATGGTTAAACATCTAAACAGACCACTTCACCTCTTACTATACTCTCCGTAGCAGTGAAATAGTGCATCCTACAATTTGCTCATCAATTCACCATTAAACGAGGTCAACATCAAAATCAAATTTCACTCTACGATACCTAAATCGCCAATCAACACTAATTCACACGTTCAAACGGAACAAATAAACGATCGTCAATGTTATACCGATCAGAAAAACAAGCAAATATACTGCAATACTCAAAATTTGAAACTTCATCACTAATTCACAAAATCAGTGATTCATCAAACTTTCAAAATCAATGACGTCAGGAAATACACTTCCAGAAGCCGAAAACTAAATTCGCAATACCTAAATTGCCGATCATCGCTAATTCACCCGTTCAAACAGAACAAATCAATGATCTTCAACATCATACCGATCAAAATAACAAGCAAACATACTTCAATACGCCAAATTTAAAATTCTCCAAAAAAAAACCTAAATCGTTTGATCATTCACAAATTTAATCATCAAACATAGAAAATCAAGGACGAAAAGTATAAGATGAAACGAAGAAATAGTACCGTTTTGAAGATAAGGACCGTAATCAGTAGCAGAAAGGTGCATCTTGATGTCGTCGAGGGTTTCGCATTGACAGAGATTGTTGTAATCAGCAGCAGTGAGAAGACCAGATCTGTAACCTCTAACAATGGCTTCCAAATATCCGCCATGGACGTTGAATGTCAGAGCTTCAAATCCGTACATCTTCCTTCGCTAATTACCTGCTGATGATTTCTTTTGTTTGATCAATTTTTTGTGGAAGGGAAGAAGGGAGGTGGTCTTCGGTTGGAGTTATTTGATTTGTGGGGGGTGAACCGTGAACGTAGTTTTAATACGATTTGATTTTATTTAGCTACGGATGCTCAAATATTTATCTTCTGCATCAAGAAGGGTACACCCGGCCACGGGTCGGGTCTAAATTTTCAGGGCTTGGGCACGGTTTGTTGTCGTGGGGAGTCGGGTATAGATCGGGTTGGGTCAAAAGGTATAAAATTTTAGAAAAGTAAAGGCCTAAGCGGCTGAGCATGGTTTGTTGCTTGGAAGGGTCGCATAGGGTCACTCAAATTGAGACTCATTGGGAGGGCGGCAAGTTGAGCCGGGTCAGACAGGGATCCATTCAAATGACCAGCTCTAAAAATGAGTAAGGTAGAGAGATCAATAAAAAAAAAAAAAAAAAAAAAAGAGATTAATTGCCAAGAATAATTTAAATTGGTCACTCTTATTACATAAATTATCCGAACTCGAATTAATCCACGAATAATCCCAACTATTAAAAAATCATTCCAATAATATACTTTGGTCAATTTTAACCTGCTTTAATCGATAAAAAAAAAAAGAGGTGAAACTGGTTTGAATTTTACTCAAAATAAGAGTGATGTAAAGTTAGAGTCGGTTTCACCATTTTTTATACGTGTTAGAGTCGATTGAAATTGGTCAAAGTACATTATTGGAATGGTTTTATAATAGTTGAGATTATTCGTTGATTAATTCGAGTTCGGATTATTCCTGACAATTATCTCCAAAAAAAGGGATATAAAATATTGCAGCGATCTCTCTAAACACCGCTGCATATATGACCAAAAGGCCCTTATCTAAATTGTTGTTTATTTAGTCAATAATATTTGAAAATAGAATTTGTTAAATAAAATCGAAAAATCTCAAAACCTATATATAAATGGAATTTTCAGACAACGTAACTTATTGTCAAATAATAATAGGACATCCAAACTCCTAGACCAGCATATATAATATGTATAAAAAAACCAAAAACAAATATAAATGGGGTGTTTTTAGTAAACCACTCGAAAAAAATCTTGAGTTTTTTCGAGCAATTCACTTGAAAAATACCCCTTTATTATTATTTTACTGTATTTTTCATCTCTACCTTTTTTTTTATTTGAATTTTCTAATTAAAATTATTTTTAAACTTTGTAAATTAAAAAAAAATAATAATGATTTTGAAAACTTATTAATGTTAATGTTGAGAATAAAAAATAAAAACTTGACTAATCGATTAATTGTCAAAATATGTAAGGACAAACTTGAAAATATGGTAAAATTTTGGGGTGATGTTCAAGGATTTTGCGGCGCCATTTAAGATGGGTTTCGAAAATGAAAAAATAAAAATAAGTTTGTTCAATAAAATTTAGGAAAATTTAACATGAATAAACCAACCTATTAGTGATCTTCCATTAATAAACCAACCTTTTGATTAACTCTGAATAAACCAACCTTTGCACCCCATCTTCCATTATTAAACTATCTCGATTTTAAACTTGTCATTTTGGGTTAAACGAAAACTATAACACACATGCTTTCACTCCATTATTAATGTTATAGAGAAACAAAGGGAAAAATATGTGATCTTCACCCTTAAATAGTCGTTTAAAAATGGGGATAGTCTAATATTGGAAGATAAGCTGTAAAGGTTGGTTTATTGAGAGTTAATCAAAAGGTTGGTTTATTTATGGAAGATCACTGATAGGATGGTTTATTCATGTTAAATTTTCCTAAAATTTATATGAAACGGCTTCATGATAATTTCCATTTACAAAAACTTACTCCAGAATTATTGAAAATTCACAAATTCTCATGTGAGATGTCTTACAATATTATTGCAAGACTTCTCATTTGTATTAAATTATATAGTTTTTTATAACATTTTTATTGATAATTTTGGTAGTATAATACCGTAATAACCATACCATTTTAATATTGTTTGTATCTCCTTTATGGTTAATCGTGACTAAGTTTTATTGAAAAAACTCCAATAAATTTATTTCATATTTTTGTACCATTTTAACTGTAATTTGTACTTTGGATCTCACGGTAATTTAATGTGAGACCTTCTCACAAGTAAGTAACCTATGCTCAATTAAAAGATTAGCTTGTTAGTTGTTACGATTACAAAAAAAATAAAAAATAATTAGCTACGGAGTAATACAGCACAACCCTTTTTATTTTTAACAACTTGTTAACTTTCTTCTTTTTTTTTTTTTTTTTTTTTTTTTTTTTTTTAATAATTTCATCCGTCATTTATAAGTTCATCCGTCATTTTTGTATTAATTAATTAAGAAAAAAAAAGATTAACTTGGTCTTACATTAATTTATAATTTAATCCGTCATTTTATATTAATTAATCGCATGCGCAATCATAATGCAAACATGATAAAAAAAATACTCCATATTTTTTTTCAACACTAATTCTTGTGTAAGTCAGGACTTACAATAAATTATTGTAAGTCCGTCTTATTTGTACCCGATTATATAGCTTTTGTACTATTTAAGTGATAATTATGATTAATTGTTACTAAATTTTTTTAGTACCCCTGTTAGTGACTCTAGTAGATTTGTTTCATGTTTTTGTACCCCTAAAACTGCAATTTGTACCTTGGTCTCACATTAATTTAGTGTAAGTTCAACCTTACAGGAGAATTATTGTTTTTTCAAAATGTGTACTCCGTAATAAAACGTGATTATCATGAACAAAATCTTTACGATTTGCATAACTATGAAAATAAATTCCACTTATCAAACAAAGAAAAATATAATTTACTTGTTGAAAAATATAAACTATGATACATTTCTTAAAAAAAATAATAATAATAATAGTAATTATGATGCATAATAAATCTGTATTTATTCAACGTAAGAGAAAAATACATCGAATACATCCTCTCTTAAATGGAATAAAATGAGAATTGAATCATAACATCATAACAATACTATATAAATGTTCCTAATTTAGCCATTTGATTAATATGTGGAGATAATTAATCATGGAAAAATTGATACAAAATCCTAAAAAACATTGAATTATTCAACCATTTCCATTATTTTTGGGTCTTAATCACTGAAGATTTTACAAACAAAAAGTAAATCAAACAATCAAACAGAAATACATTGTCCTACAATAAAAGAAATTGTAACTCACATTATCTTCTTTTTATAGAAATTTGTATTTTTTTTTGTTATAAAAAAAAACCCGATGTTATACTGTCGACACTACACTGAAATTGTCTAATTATACGATAAATGATCAACGAGAGAGCACGAGTTCATCAGGGGCTAGTGAAGAAATCGAAAATGGGTTCACGTAGGAACAAATTTTGGGTTGTAGTTCTCTCGTTGTTCGCTATATGGTCAGTTTTAATTTGTCTTAATTATTCGTCTTTGATAAATAGTGTATCTTCGATAGCTAGGCTATACGTATATTACGTAGATTATGTACAGCCTGTTCAAATTATTTCGAATAATCCAAATGACAATAATACAAGTAGTATTGCCACCATAATAAACGATCACAAGGTCGTCGAAGGTAATGAGAGAAAAGATTTGGAGGAAAACGAGGGCAAAATATCGAAAGAAAATAAAGAGGAAGTCGAGAAAAATGCAGAGGATGATGAGATTGATAAACTTTTGGATGTGAATATACATGATCTTATCGAAAAGGGTGATCACGACCATGACCACGTCCACGACCAGGATCACGTAGTACAAGAACAACCTAAGACTATTGAAGAAGGTCGTCGTGATCGGCCAAATGAGGAGAACGCAAAGGCGAAAGAGGTAACACAAGAAAATGCGCAACATAATTTGGTTCCGAGGAAAAGGAAAAGGAAAGGGAAATCGAAAAGAAGAAAATCTAAAAGTTTTCCAAACACACAACAAGTAGTTTCTGATTCTAATCAAGAATCGTCGGGAAATAAGGCAGTGGAGGCGAATGCAAATTTGTCGCCTCCACCACCGTCGTCACCACCACCGCCACTGCCACCGTCTCCCCCACCACCAGCGCCGAGAAAGTGTGTTACGGAAAGGGCATTGGATGATCAAAAGTCGTGTACAAATCGGTACATATACATCCAAACTCTTCCTAGAAGATTTAACTTGGATTTGCTAAGAGACTGCAAATCTTTAGATTTGTGGATGGACATGTGCCAATATATTCGGAACTCGGGTTTAGGCCCGAATCTTCCGAACTCAGATCGAGTTTTCTCCGATAACGGGTGGTTTGCGACGAATCAATTCTTACTAGAGGTGATTTTCCATAATAGAATGAAACAGTATGATTGCTTAACTAACGATTCGTCTAAAGCGTCGGCTGTATTTGTCCCATTTTACGCGGGACTTGATGTCGCGCGTCACTTGTGGAATACGGACTCAAATGTGAGGGATTCAAGTGGTTTCGAGCTCGTGAAGTTCTTAAAGAGGAAGCCAGAGTGGAAAAGGTGGTGGGGCCGAGACCATTTCTTCGTGGCAGGTCGAATAACTTGGGATTTTCGCAGGTCGACAAACGTGAAAGACCCCGACTGGGGGACTAAATTTCTGTACTTACCCGAAGTACGAAACATGACGGGTTTGGTAATCGAATCATCACCATGGAATAACAATGATTTCGGAATACCTTACCCGACTTATTTTCACCCTGCAAACGACGAGGAAGTGTTTGATTGGCAGTCCAGAATGCGAAAACAGTCTCGGAAAAATCTGTTTTGTTTCGCTGGTGCACCGCGACCTGACAGACCTGACTCGATCAGAAACCAGTTAATAAAACAGTGCGAAAACTCTAAGAAGTGCATGATGATACACTGCAACAACTGGAAGAATAAGTGCCATAAACCCGAGGAACTAATGAAAATGTTTCAAAGTGCAGACTTTTGTCTACAACCACCTGGTGATTCGTACACCAGAAGGTCGACATTCGACTCAATACTAGCAGGCTGCATACCCGTTTTCTTTCATCCGGGTTCAGCTTACATCCAATACTTATGGCATTTCCCCCGGGAATTCGAACGCTACTCGGTATTCATACCAATGTACGACATTCGAGACGGGAATGTGAGCATACAAAGCGTATTGGAGAAAATACCAGCAAACAAAGTCGCGGAAATGAGGGAAGAAATAATAAAATTGATTCCGAAAATCGTATACGCTGATCCAAGGTGTAGACTTGAGAAAGTAAAAGATGCATTTGATGTAACAATAGATGGGGTTTTAGATAGAGTTGATAAGATTAAAGAAGATATGAGAGAAGGTAAAGATGATAGTTTTGGGTATGATGAAACACAGTCTTGGAAGTTTAGATGGCTTGGAAAATTGGTACAACATGAGTGGGATCCTTACTTTTCTGGGTCATTTGATACCAGAAATTTCACTAATTTTTAAAATTTTAAGTGTATTTTTTTTTTTTTTGTTTTTTTTTTTTTTTTGGTAAGAGTTAAGTACAGTTAATTAATCGATTTTACTTTATTCAATATTGTGCAGGATTGCATGAGTATAGTAGAAACGATCAAACTTTTATAAACGTTGGATTCTAATCCGCGCATTTATGGGTAGTTCTATAGTAAAATCATTGAACACATGACTACACGAGACTTATAATAGAATTAGTCCTAGTTCTTTTTTACTTATAAGAGCTGTACTTATAGGAGTTAAACTTTATAGAAGTTGAAATTATAAAAATTGAACTTATTAAAGCTGAACTTATAGAGTTTAACTATGTTGAAATTAGAGCTTGCTTAAACTTATAAGAGCTAAACTTATTAGTGCTAAAGAGCAGGGTCTTAGTACAATAACTAATGTGTTACATGCTATCTATTCTCATGACTCAGTGGCGGATCTTAAAAAAAGAGAAAAGAGAAATCTCGGGGGTTGAACATATTGTATTCACTAATTTATTTACACTTGAAATCGTTGATATGGTTAATTATTTTAATTAGTAAGATACAAAAAGAAAATCAATAAAACTAGCACCCAAACGACGACGCAACATAAAAGGTAGCCTCACCAGGAATCAAATGTGATTTTGCTACTTCGATTCAGCCGACAAAACCTCTTGCGTCGTATTTTGTATCACAACATGATTGACTCATCTTTTGCTAAATTATTTCATTACGGAGAAACAAAACCCTAATTACTAAAATTAAATCAATAAACTTAATCAAAATTTAATTAATATAATATAATATATTGACTAGCCCCCTCTCCCTCTTTTCTCTCTAAAAAACCTTGAACTTTCTCCTTTTATGGGGCTATTATCATCACTTTTGATGATAATAAGCCCCTCAAATTCGTAAAATTCTCTACAATATTATTGATATTATTATTAGTATAATTAAAATAAATTAGTTTTCTCATAAGGAGAGTTTTATTCCCACTAATTGGTGGGTTTGTTCTCTATTTATTAGAGTTTTCTTTTGTGTTTTGACAATGAGAAGGATTAATGTGATGTTACAAACGATATTGAGTTTTATTCTGACTACATGAAATCCAATGAACTCTCTCTACAAAACCATATTGGATCCACAGAGCCCCTCATGGAAGGTTGTATCATGAAGCAGCGATGTAATAGAGGCGGGTGTGCAGAAGCGGTATATTTTTTCACTAGAGATCTTTGTTTTAAGGAGAAGAAATTCGTTTGGATCTTTGTAGTTTTGTTTTCGGTTGATTTTGTTATCATTTGTATGCGCGATATAATTTATTTTTAATGAAATTAATCTTTCTCTAAAAAAAAAAAAAAAAATTGAGAAATCAATTGTATTATATGCATATTTAGATCCATGATTAAATGTTCTAATAAATTAAAAAAGAATTTGACAACTGTATTTGACAAGTATGAAAAGAGGGAGAAAATTTAATTTTAAGGGGCCATGTGTGAAAATATTATGATGAAAAAAAAAAGTACAACCGATTAACATTTGAATACAATTAAGTACTTCGTATAACGTAAAATAGAGTTGTTTGAACTTCTTTTGCATGTTGGGGGTAGACTTGGCCATGGGCTGGGCTGCCTGCCACGAGTGATAAATTGACCTGTAAGGAAAGGCCCGATGGGTCGGGTCTCAAAATTCATGGCCCGAATATAGCCCGTTGCTTGGACGGGTTCTTGATAGGCCGTGCCAGGCTAAGAAATGTGGCCCATTGAGCGGGTTTGGCCGAGCCACCCAAACAAATGGCCACCTACCTAGTTGTTGGTTGAGGGGAATTTGGCCCATTCAAAATTTCACATTAGTTAGACAACCCGAGTACCCGACTAACCCAAAAATGACACAAACAACTAAAAACACAGTGTAAAAAAATATGAAAAACCCTGGAGTTGAGCCCTAATTTCCCCAAATTACGAAAATCAATTCAATTGAACAGCAAACAAAAACCTCTGAGAAACTTTACGCTCACAGTTACTACTGACTTACTGCAATTGCATTCATCTGAAATCACCCTTTAATCTCTCATTCATCATCAAAGCACATAAAAATGCTGTTGATTTCTCGCCTTAAATCGCATCACATAAACCCTAGGGTTTATGCAGGGTTTTACAGTGTATCCAGCAGATCAGAGATTAATCTCATCAAACATTTCTGCACCACCAATTCTACTGATGAACCCTCTTCGGAAACTCCCTCATTGATCGAAAAAACCGGAGAAAATGCCGAAGAAACGCCGAAATCTGATGTGGGTTTGGAGTCAAAAGGAGAAAAAGCCGAAAAAACGCCGAAATCTGATGTGGGTTTGGAGTCGAAAGGAGAAAAAGCCGAAAAAAGGCCGAAATCTGATGTGGGTTTGGAGTCAAAAGGCGAAAATTTTCAGAGGCAGAGAAGTTCCACTCGAGGTAATCGAAAGAGTCCTGAAAAATTAGAGGATCTTATATGTAGAATGATGTCGAGTAGAGTGTGGACGACACGATTGCAGAATTCGATACGTAATTTAGTTCCCAAATTTGATGATGATCTTGTGATGAGTGTGTTGGAAAAGGCCCGAAATTCTGAACATGCTTTGCAGTTTTTTAGGTGGGTTGAGAGGTCGTGTTTGTATAAGCATAATCAAGAAACTCATATGAAGATTATTCAGATTTTGGGTCAAGCTTCTAAGCTTAATCATGCTAGGTGTATTTTGATGGATATGCCGAGTAAGGGCGTTGCGTGGAACGAGGAGATGTTTGTGGTTTTGATTGATAGTTACGGGAAGAGCGGCATTGTTCAGGAGTCTGTTAAGATTTTTCAGGAGATGAAGGAGTTGGGTGTCGAGAGGAGTGTTGATTCTTATGATACTTTGTTTAAGGTGATTTTGCGTCGTGGGAGGTATATGATGGCGAAGAGGTATTATAATAAGATGTTGGAGGAAGGGATTGCGCCTACAAAACATACGTTTAATTTGTTGTTGTGGGGGTTCTTTCTTTGTCGCAAGGAGGAAACTGCGAGTAGGTTTTACGAGGATATGAAGAGTCGGGGGATTATGCCTGACGTGGTTACGTATAATACGCTGATTAATGGGTTTTTTCGTTTGAATAAGATTGAGGAGGCGGAGAAGGTGTTTGTGGAGATGAAGGGTAGGAACATTGCTCCTACCGTCATTAGCTATACTACGATGATTAAGGGGTATGTTTTGTCGGGGAAGGTAGATGATGCATTTAGGTTGTTCGAAGAGATGAAAGGCTTCGATATTAAGCCTAATGCTGTCACGTACACGACACTGTTGCCTGGGCTTTGTGATGCTATGAAGACGTCAGAAGCTCAAATGGTGTTGGACGAGATGGTGAAGAGACGTATTTCTCCGAAGGATAATTCAGTCTTCATCAAGCTATTAGCTTGCCAATGTAAGTCGGGAGACTTAAATGCAGCAGCTGATGTTTTAAAGGGAATGATAAGTTTAAAGATTCCGACTGAAGCTGGACATTATGGCATATTGATTGAAAATTTTTGCAAGACTAGGGCGTATGATCGAGCTGTGAAATTGTTGGACAAATTGGTTGAAAAAGAGATAATATTGAGGCCACAAAGTACCTTGGATATGGAACCCTCATCGTATAAGGCCATCATGAACTATCTTTGTAACAATGGGCAGACAGCGAAAGCAGAAATGTTTTTCCGACAATTGATGAAAAAAGGTGTGCTAGATCCTGTTGCTTTCAATTATCTGATTCGTGGGCATTCGAAGGAAAGGAACCCTGAGGCGGCCTTCGATATCCAGAAGATAATGATCAATAGAAAAGTACTGCCTGACGCTAATTCTTACTCCCTGCTTATTCGTAGTTTCTTGGAGAAAAGTGAACCCGTGGATGCTAAAGTGGTTTTGGATAGTATGATTGAGAATGGTCACTGCCCCGATTCGACGCTGTTTAGAATGGTGATGGAGGGTCTCTTGAAAGATGAAAGGATTCAAACTGCGAGCCGTGTGATGAAAACCATGTTGGAGAAGGGAATAAATGATAACATGGATTTAGCGGCACCCATCCTTGAAGCACTATTCATGAGAGGTCATGTCGAGGAGGCTCTTGGAAGAATCGATTTGCTGATGCAGAACGGATGTGATGTCGACACGGATCATCTTTTGTCCGTTTTGAGTGAAAAGGGGAAGACTATAGCTGCTCTTAAACTTCTGGATTTTGCTTTGGAGAGGGATTTCACGTTGGACTTTTCGAGTTACGATAAGGTGTTGGATGCTCTATTGGCTGCTGGCAAGACCCTTAATGCTTACTCGATTTTGTGCAAAATATCAAGTAAAGACGGTACTACTGCTCAGAAGAACATTGAGAGTGTAATCAAGACACTCAATGAAGAGGGAAACACCAAACAAGCTGATATTCTCAGAAGAGTAATGTCGGGTGAGAAAATCATGAGACCTAAAACAGGGAAGCAGCACAAACAAGACGTCGCAGTTTAACTTTATTGCAGGTATGTGTCACTAATTGCTTGCATTATGGTGCCTTTTTGTGTTCATCTTTAACTTCACTAATACGAAGTACGGAGTAATACTCAAGGAATTGTTTTCCCTAGAAGTCATTGCTTGTTACTGGTTTTTTTTTAACTGCTGTCTGATGAGTTATGTCCGTATACATTTCAAACAATTCATTTTTGTACACAAACCTAACGTCTTTTGCAAAGTACTCCATTTCCTTAGTGTATCAACAGCTTACGTTTGCTGTTAATCATAAGAGTTCTATAGTTTCTGCAAATACGTCATCTAAACGAATGTTGTGTACAGACTGTGTACAATGCTTACATACTAGGCAAGAATAATGTAGCTGACTTTTTTTTTTTTTCCTGCCCAATTCAACGTGTTTGTACGGAGTACTTAAATTTAGTTTGGTTATCTATGTAGGATGTCCTGAGGAATATGCTCCAGCCAACTTCTGCAATTCTGATGCTAATTTAAGGCGAAATCTGTCGGAAAAGCAAATGAATGGAACAGGTTGGGAGGGAAACTTCTTGCAGATTAACCATCTTTAGGAACCTGTAATCATCTACATGGCCCTCGTCTGTGTTTCTATTTCCCTCATATTTCAGTTTTCTTGGCTCTGTTCAAGTTCTTCTAACAGAGCGTTTTTTTTTTCTTTGAATATCATTTTAGTGGATGTATGCGAAGACCTTTCTGCTTCGCTTGTTTCTAGTTCACTCTCAAGTTCTGATATTTCGTACTTTTTGTGGTTCAGCGTGGAAAGACCAGATTCATTCAGAATTCAGTAGTAACAGCTTATGAGACTTATCTTCGTTACTTTTACGATCATGCCTACCGTGTAACACAATATCTAACCTACTGCTAGTGTTATTGTTAGTTTCAGTGTGCGTACTCCTTGAGATTCTGTCTATGTTTTACCCTATAGATGCTATAACAAGATGCTTTCAAGGTGATTACATTTAGCATATCCAAGAGGTAATGGTGGTTGTCACCTTCTTTCATTTCCACGACTAGTCCCTAAATACTTTAAGGAATGCTTAGTTTTTGGTCTTAGACTCATATTTGAGTAATAGCTTGGTGCTTTACACGGAGATTACGATAAATCGATTTAGCAGACATTGTGCTTACTATAATTGTTGTATATTTACGTCCCTTGGGTTTGAGAGCCAGTCCTTTATTTATCACATGTTATCGTTGTTGGATTTTTTTGGTTAAGAGTTTTGCATTATCATGATCACCTGTATAAGTTGTTAGGTTTGGCATTTGCTGGAACCTTTGAGGTTTTTAGGTTATATATAATGTTGACTTAGATGTGTCTGCTGTTGGCGTATATATACGCCCCTGTCTATTTTGAAAAACGGCTTATTAGTACTGAATATTAAGCCCGGTGTCGTTTCTACCATACTGTAAACTTCTGTCGTGATCCCCTGATTTGGTAACAGATGACGGTCAGAATAACTGTGGACACATCTGTCACTGAAATTTTGTGTTCTTTTTTCTCTGTTGTCACAGTTTTGGTCCTTGATTCTTCGTATTACTCTTCCAAGTTCATGCCAGAGCTGTTTCAATTGTTTTGCATCTATATCTTCTCTTGTGAATTTGATAGAAGTATAAAGATTATCCATATTAGTGTATGAACATAGTGTTTTTGCGACTTTAAAAGACTTATGATGGGCTAGAATTTTAGTCATGAAATTAATGTCGAAACTCGAAAGAAACAGATTTGAGATGTTAAAAAATCGATTCGGATGAATCACAAGAAACCCAGCTTCATTTGGCTGATACATAGAGTTGAATGCGCGTACATTCCATACTCTCGTTTACAGTCCTCATTGTTTGATACTTCGTACTTATTAATGTCAGATACGTGAATGCTAACTTGAGCATATGACAGATGAACAGTTTAATGAATTATATAGTCTACAGAGTTAATATTACTAAAGTTGAGTTTTTTTGCTAAATAAATTACAATAGTTTCTTGATGTGGTCTTTGAGATCTGGTGTTGAAGATGTTCTAGATAGAGAAAACGGGAATTGCGGCTGCAGCATCATGAAGCTGCCTGCTGCCTGGGAATTCATTGTTGACGATGTTGACCGGTTTAAGAAATGTGGTATACATTCCTTGTTGCTCTGGGGCAAGGTAGAAATCGATATTCCGGGACTTTGATTTCCCCATCTCAAGCTTTGCGCCATAGACTCGGCGTTTATTCGACTTGTGTTCATGGCGTTATTGTTACTGCTACCCACCATTGTCGAAATTGCAGCCGCTACTGCAGATTGAAAACTTGGGTCCGATGTGAGTACCTTGGTTAACGTCTCTGTCAAGTAATGCTGAGAAGACGTGGAAGAAGTAACACTGTGGTTGATCCTGTCCATGGATGGATGATTAATCTGTTCTTGTGACGGTTTTCCAAAACTTATTGATCCCGCAGAATTTGTGTTAGAGGTCAGGGAACCATAATTTGGGTAGCTTGAACTGCTCCAAAGAGTTGGAAATGTAGCTGCTTCGGAAGAAGAGAAGTCGAGACTTCTAGAGTATTTATGTGAAGGAAAGAAGTTAGACGAGAACCGTTTAGTGAATTGTGAAGAGGAATTGGCAGTGAGGTCGAGGGTTATCGTTGGTGGTGTTGGTGAAGAGCAGTTGGGTAAATTAATTTGTCCTGGTTTTGAATTGTTGTACAGAGTGAAGTTTAATCCGTTAAGATTAGCAGTCGTGGTTGCAGAGGCAGATAAACTAGGGTCTTGCGAAGTTGATGAGCCAGACAAGAGAATAGACGCTGCTGCTGACGTTGTCGACGCCATAGCTGTGGCTGCTACTGGAAGTGGGTGGCTATGTGTTCCTTCGTAAGTTGTTATCAAAATGGACATGTCGTCAGAACATCTTTGCACCTGAAAGATAGATGACGTTGAATGTCAAATCACCTATATCTATTAACATAAATGGGTGTGACGTGATTCCAAATAGCGATGATTTTGACGTGAATACTTCTGTTAGTTTTACAGCCAGTTTTCGTCATGAAAGTAGACGGTACTCACTTGTTTTCTTACTGGGCACGCAGGTGCTACTGTGCAGCGATAATAGGCTCGTGGACATGGATTGCCTTTTGCTATTTTCTGCCCATACTTCCTCCATTGACATCCATCATTCATCTGCGTAATTTTCATCAAGGTCAGAATTATAATCACGATAATCATCGACATATATGATTTCACTCACGTCATGCTACTTGTTTTTTACTTACTGTTGGGGTCTCGCATCTTGCTCTTACGGAAACCCTTGCCCTCTTTGGGCTATTTGATTGGTCAGACTCTTCTTGTTTTTCACTATTATCCGTCGTCTTCAAAACTTTACTAGGTCTGCAAGCATCCTCTGTTGTATCATCATCGTCTTTTGTGTTTTCAATCTCGTTGCTTCTCTCTGATCTGACATCCGTTAGATCGATACAAGGCGTACTCTTAAATTCCAGTCCTAGGGAAAGCCCTTCACTCATTAGCTCCACGGACTTTCTATCTTTGGGGGAAATTCTACTAACATCATCCTTCTTGCGTTTGCTAGCACTTTGAAATCCTAGACTAAGTGAAGTTTCAGGGTCGTTTTCCTTCTTTGTCTCCGTTCTTGGAGATTTATCCTCCGACATTGTGGGACGCTGCTCGTGTTGGAGGATTTCATTGAAGCGTGTTTGTAGAGACCTGTAGTCGTTCTTGATTTGTTCTAGTGTCTTTTTTAGTCTTTCGTTTTCTTCTTTCATGTCACCCATTTCCGCTTCCGTAGATTCGAGGTTGTCCTACACAATTGTCAATAGACGAGATTCCAAAGAACATTAAACATCCATCTATTTCAAAATAAATTGTGTCATCGTAATTTTGCGTGGTTAGTTTTGATTTACTAACTGTAGCTTATGACTGGTCATTTTAACATATATGATGACCATTTTAATTTCAGTTCTTATTTTAATTCGAAACATAGGAAGTTATATTTTACTAAATAATACGAGTAGTAAAAAAGACATTAAAACGGTAATTTTCTTTTTCCTGTTAAAAGGATACCGTGTATATGTCTTATGTGGCATTTGTCGTATACAAAAGGTAAGTAAGAATTGTTGAGAAATGATTCATACAAAAAACGAAAAGTGATGTGAGAAGAAGTGCTTGAATTCAACAATGACATATGTGATGTATAAGTACATGTATTTTTTTTAACCATTTGCTATATAAAAATGAGTAGTAAATTAGTAATATTACTTTTGTTACATTTGACTAAGGCTACTGTACGGTATGTACCTTTCGAAATATAAGTCAAAGGTACACAATTGGTTAAGAAATATTCGTCGTAAACATAAGGTTTTAGACATATATCTCGTCTTTGTAATGACCAGGTTTCAGACATATAATGACCCAGTTGTAATGTGGAAAAGTAAAAAAAAGTATGGTGTACCTGAAATATTTTCCATTTATCGACCCAAAATGTTCTAAAATAAATTGGAGTATTTCATATGGTCTTATATTTAGAAACTTTAGTGATGTAAATAACTACCCTTTGTTTCGGAATATAGTTGCATAAAAAAAACTTATAATAAAGGCGTCGCTCGTCTTATATTAAGGAGTATCAGTTTATGGTGCAGTTCTCTACATAATTCTCGATATCTCTTGCAATATATGAAAATCGAACTATTTGAAATCATATAAAGCAGTTACCTCGTTCTCGAGTCTGAGTTTCTGTTTCGTTGGAGAAGATGTGTTGGAGCTCATGTCCTCGTCTTTGATTATCAACTGAAAATAGTGTTGCCAAATTAATTTATCGTTACTCGTCAGAACTGCTTTGAACTTGGATCTATGCCCTTTCATTGCATAATGGTACACATGATTGAATTTAGCAACGTGAACAATGTTTTATTCGAGACTATCTAGTCGTGACTGTCGTATACTCGTTAGAAAGGATAAGCGTTCACGTTTTTGTTAGAGTATAAAACCGATCATAGGATTTTAACTACCAGCTTAATATTTTGGTTGACTTAATTTTTTTGACGTAGTATCAGAGCCCCTCTAATCATGAAAGTTACGAGCTCATCAAATCTCATTATCCAAGTTAAAACGGTTCAATTCATTTATTTCGTATGCAACTACACAAAACCGAAGAAAAATGTGAAGAAATCAATTTACCTTCTCTTCGCTACGTCTGTCTTCAAAACTCACGATTTCAACATCCATTTGTTTGGTTTCGTCGCTAACACCAGAGTTCTGTTGCTTGGTTTCCATCTTCTCTTCTTTCGAAATTCTTGGATAAATAGTCTGTTTTTGTCCTTTAACTCCCAAAACATGTACTTCTTGTCTTATAGAAACACCAAGAATTGACTTGGAATTAAAAAACTATTCTCCATCTCGTCTCATGACGAAAACATCAGCAATTTTATAAGTTAACTAGGCAACGAAAACCTATTTAATTATCCACGACGAGTTCAACTTCAGTATATAATATTCCGACTGTACCAGGATAAATAATACTCGATAGTTTCAAGTGGAGAAAAATAGACTCGAATTAGGTGGATTTTCACTGCTTGTCGCATTATTTTAGTACCGAGAAAATGTCGTATGAATACCGTTCAAGAATCATGAGCAGCATAACTTTGTACTACAGAGTACGAGTAGTTGTTTTTATTATATAATGGGGACTTAAAACTCCAAACAAATTTCATCAATTCCTTCATGCTGAATTAAAATAAGGGAGACTATGCTGTCTACTGTGTTGACCTCTTAGGCTAATTTAGTAGTAACCAATCTTCGATAATCCAAAAACGTCGTTGACTGCCCTTTTGTACAGTCGGCCATGACTGCGCGCAACAGCGAAACCTGTTTAAGGACTTCGTAAAACCGAGTTTAGAATATTTAGTACGGAGTATTATTTTAGAAGGCGAACTTGTTGGTACGTAGTAATTTCCAGTTCCTTGATAAATTGGCCATGAATCAATGTTGCTGGGGTGGAAACTCGGGATTTACTGTCCACGATACCTCTGTTCTAACCACCAGACTATAAAATCTTCGGTTTATCGTACATGTGTTTCGATTTGTACACCAATATTTGCTTCTGATATTCCAAACTACAAGTCGAGGTGTTCAGAATTTTTTAATGTGGAGTCCCGAACTGCGACTTTCGGATCAACTTGGGATTAAATTACAGAACCAAGTCGTTAGATTATCGTAATAAAAAACTGTATTAATTAAAGAATGCCAGATGATGAGTTTAATAATCTAGTGCACGATCTTAGCATTTTTTGTTAATTATAAGCCTGTTCAAGATTTACTTTTAATTATTTATTGGCGTCATTTACATTGTACTTAGAAGTCTTGCCAAACATGGTTTAAAATATCGACTGCATGCGTCACCAGTACGACCAATTTATCGAGGTTGTTGTAGACGTTTACTGTGACTTTATTTTGATGCTGTATCCCCAAAATCGAACCATGAAGCCAGAGATAAACCGTATTCCAGGGGATCCGAGATAGATTAATTACGTAATTGCTCAATCACCCGCGTTGGTTACTCAAACGCCCACATTTTTTCATTGAGTTTCCAATTAATACCCTTATATGATTTTCTATTATTAATTTTGTTTCTCCTTTTAAATAAAATTAATCAAAGAAATATTAATCAATTTATTCTCAAATATATCAAACAATTTAATTAGGGATTGAGATTTGTCTATTAAACTATTAAATTTCTATTCTTTTATGTTTAATTTCATGTTTTACGCACATCAATTTAATAGTTAAATTATTTTCCCAACTGGGGTTAATGATGGGGCAAAAGGAGACATTAATGGCAGCATGAAATTATTATTTGAAACCATCGCATAAACAACAATTAAGTTTGGATTATAAAATCAGATTTTTTGAATTTAAAAATTGATAATTGAAAATGATGATGAAAAATAACAAGAAGAGACGAATTTATGGGGTAATCATTTGGAGAAGAAAATCAATTGGTTTATGAATAACGAGAGCGATGGTGGTTTTTTCTATGAAGATCCATACTTGTAAAATCATAGGGTAAAGTGAAAAGGACGAAATCGTAAAATTCGCGGGTGTTTGAGTAAAATTCGTGGGTGAAAGTGTAACACCCATTAATTATACTTAAGAGTGTCACGGTTGTTTGAGCACGACAAATTTATTGTGATGATTACTAATGATGGTAAAAAATTATCTCGCGTTATGGTGATTATCATTGATCGAGTTATAAGCCAACGACAATCTTATTAATTAGTCTAAATTTTTCCTAAAAACCCTATTTCGAAAAAATCTTCTGAAACGACTCGGTCTTTGTTACACATGTCGTGGCAAAAGGAATAATAATCCAAATGATTTAATCTAAGCTCTGCTGGTCAATGAGCTGATAAATATTATCAACTTGGTAATTTTCTATCGATTTTTCAGTCTCCGATACGAATAATTCTTTGTTTACTGACGACCGATTGATTCAATTTATTATTGATAATTGATATATGAATAATAAGGTTGGTTAATGGTTAATGGTTAATGGCTTAATGCTTCGCATGTAGGAGATGTTCAACAATTGCATGCTGTATAAACAAGCCATACTTAAAACAATTTAATTTGTTCGATCTCACCGAAAGTTTTGACAATATTACACATTGATTCGATAACTCATCCCCACTATTAATGTTGTCACGCTAAAATTGTTGTTACAATTTGTTAAGAACGATAAACGGGCCTGGGCTACGCCCGCAACAAGGAGAATGTCCGCTTCATCAACTGTAGGAGGCCTTTTCAAAACCAATTGGCAATGGGTAGAGTAACTCCTTTAGTTTATAAGCTGGACCTTACATGTGGAAGTCCTTCACACAATTAAAATCGTTGTTCTAGTAACATTTTATCAACAAATAGTTACCTTTATTACAAATGGTTCACATTTTTATCGTTTAAATGTTCGATCGCAACAAATAAACCCTAGTTAATCCAAACAAAATGCAAATAGAGTTTTACCACTAGTAAAACTAGGATTAAAAGATCCAATATTAACCTTATAACCATGCCCAAAATAAATGCACCCATGACTAACCAACACACCCCCAGATATAGTTGCCCTTGTCTCATATGACCATAATATGTCCCCTTTCTTAGCATCCATGGCATATATTGGCCCGGTTTTCCCCTCGGTTGATCCGGCAAAAACAACCCCGTTAGCCACCGTCACAGGTCCACTCGACGAGGCGTTACTCGGATTTGATGTGGACCATAAAATACGGCCGCTTTGGCTATCCATGGCTACCCATCCGCCGGAATTGCTTGTTTTGTTAGATGGTTTAAGAATGAATGTTTTACGGTCACTGTTCGCAATGTTTGTGTAGATTCTCTTTTCATCGGTTGCGGATCCCCATATCCCGCCTCCGCCTAACCCACCGGGTCCTGCTTCCTGCAATTCGATGAATGTTGTTAAGTGTTAACTCATCTTTGTGACGAGATAATTTTGGCTAAAATGTGACCAATATAATGTTTATTGAGAGTGTTATTACTGAGTCGAATGCGACTACTTTTAGACGTCTAGACTTTGTTCAATTTTTTTGCAATAGTGGTTCTGATAAACATTACAGACAACAATTAGTCTGTCATATGCATGTTATAATCTCATTTAAGAATATTCGAAAAATTGAATTAGAATGATGTTCTTTGCGATTAATGTTAAGAAGACATACCGTACTCCAAATAATATCGCCATTGTCGCGATCAAGTGCCCAAGTGAACCCGCTTTTTTGGGTTGCAACGGCAACATCTTTCTTACATCCATGAAAATCAATTGTAACCAACATCGGAGCCTCGCCAAAATCTGCATCAGGGTTAGGTCCAGGTGGACAACTTGGGGAACTACTCAAATTATTACAAGCGAAAAACCATACGTCATATCCACCCAATTGTTTGTACCATTGAATTTCGCCGCTTTTTACATTCAATGCCAAAAATGATTCCGAAAGGTTTTCAGGCTCGACACATTTGTCAACATTTATCGGGAAGGTTTGGTTGTTTTCAATTGCTTGGCAATCAAGAACGTGTTGTGGTGCAGAGTAAAGGTTTCCTGTCGCAATGTACACGAGACCTCGTAGGGTGTCGATTGATGGGCTGCTCCCCCATATGGCTGCACCTGCGTACTCACCTTGAACGCCCTTGTTGTCGGGTAACATGTAGGTTTGCCATTGTATCGACCCTGTTCTTGCGTCGAGTTTCACAAAGCTGCCACGAAAAGTGCAACATTCTTCGATGCTAGTTTCTTCTTCTTGCGATGATACTCCAACGTAAAAAGCCCTGCAATTATAAGGCCATGTTGTTTTGGACTTAATTTCGATTGATTGATTCAACTCAATTTAGTTGAATTAAAAGCTGATCTTACCCTTTATAGTAAGTACCGGACATGGTAATGAAGCTAGAATTGTGGCTATCCAATCTTGTCATCCAAACAAGTGACCCATCCTTTATCCGTAGACCGATAACATATGAGGGTCCGTAAATCCCAACAATGACGAGTCCAATGTCCGGAGCAATTGTCGGTGTGGCCCTTGCCACCGTAACATTCACATTTACGACAAAGCCAGGGGACGGTATTCGTGTGAGATCTTGTATAAATTGTTTCCAGATGAGCGAACCATTTGAGGCTTTAACAGCATATATATAGCCATCCCAACTAGGGAAGTATAAAACACCGTTATTAATAGCAGGTGTTGCTGTTATATCTCTCTTTGTCTCGAATTTCCAGTTTAATTTTAGGTTTTGTACAGTTTCGGAACTAATTTTGGTCTCTTTTGAAGCGTATCTTCGGTTGTGTAGGTCTCCTCCATGGTTCAACCAATTGTCCTGATTAATTAAGGATTTCATCTAGCTTAGCATGTTATATTAGGTAAGAGTTATGACTTATGAGTAACATTTATGGTATTACAGCAAGATTTAAATGGTGTTCAAAGGCAAACTAATTACAAAAATAGTGTTCAACTGAAATTATTTATAGAAAATGGATTCATGTCATCAATTTGTGATTTTTTTTTTTAATGTTTGAAAAGTTGAACTAATTACAAAAATAGTGTCAAATTGAAAATATTTATAAAAAATGGATCCATGTCATCACTAGTGATTACCGGAAAGTACAACTTGATCAAGGGGAAAGCATAGCGTTGATATGCCCAGAATCTGATAATTGCCACTTCGAATGATTAATACTGGGTTTTTGCTACCTAGTCAGTGAATTGGGGTTCAGGAGCAAAGCGTCCAAGTGGGGGTTTGGGGGCAACGCTCCAAAAACCTAAAATGATATCTTATTTGGGCCTTACATTCTATTCTATGGTAGAGTTTTGTTTGTAGGATAAGCTCACATTTCTGATTCAGTAGTTCTCCTGAAAGACGGGCCTAACGATAATTAACGTAAGACACAAACAAGAAAAGAAGAAAAAAAGCTAGCTAGATTCACTTGCGTGAGAGGATTTACGATAAATTTATCGTTAGGCGTCTGTCACACAAGAATTTGTTTCGATTAGGGATTAAGAGAGTTTTTTTCTCGTAGATATACTCTCTCATATTGACCCTAGAAGTTATGGATATCTTTCTAATAAAAATCTGTAATATGTTCTCTTCAATATAAATAAAACATATCTCCCGTCAACTGGTGGACGTAACTACCACATCGATGATGATTCATGTTAATATGTTTATGCGTTGTTCTTTACGTTTTTTGTCTTTTATCTTTTTCTATTACGGTAAAACACATAGACACTAAGGAGAAGGTGGAGGTGGCAGCCAAGAAGGCGACGAAGATTAGGAAGGCTATTGCGGTAAAAGTAAAACAATTTATTGGTGGTGGTGGTCGATGAGGAGGTAGACGTAGATAAGGAAGCGTCGGGAGGTGAAGGCGGTTTAATTGGATGAGGTGGTAGTCGCCAAGGACACAATGGTGGAAGTCAGGGAGGCAAACACATAGAGGTGGTGGAGACTAAGATGGTTACGAAGACGGTGGCATGACAAAGTTGAATGAAGGTGGTAACGGAGGCCCGCAGGGGGTAAGATCGGCGGTATTAGTGGTCACAGAGGAGAAAGTCGTGGAAGGTAAGAAGGTGGCGGCAGTCAGGGAGTTGATGGTGGTGGACTGATGGTGGTCAAGGAGTTGAAAATTAGTTTTATTTTAAGGTGTGTTTAGATAGAAAAAAAGGGAGCGACGGGAGAGTAAAAGGTCGTACGTATTCCCTTCGTTTGGTTAGCTAATGAGAATGTGGGGATTCAGAGGGGAAGGAAAAATACATCCATCCATTTCTTTTCTCCAAACTAAATTTATATCCTTCCAACAGAGGGAATATTTAATTTTGAAGAAAACCGATCATCCTCCTACGGAGTATTTAGGTATCCAATAAGGAAGAATGCTAAATGAACAACAAGGAGTACATACTTTTTGAATCACCTAACTAAAGACAACTAAATTAACCAAAAATAAGTTGAAGGTAAATTCCTCCTAAAGTCAACGTCGTGAGATATGATGACATATATATGAGACCTTGACCCACCAAATCTTAATATGTCCTTTTTGTTTTTTGTTTTTTTATCACCACGCTACTCATTTTTTGTATTCGTATAATAATTTTTCCATATAAAACATTTGTGTCGTATTTATTTTCAAAGCTTAAAATCTACCTAAATTATGTTATACGGAGTATTATTCTATTTATTTGACGTAGAAGACTTTTGGATATGACATTTTTCACGAGAGGTTTAAAAATAAAAACAAATACTTTTAAAATGATGGAGTAGTCATTAAGATCCTAAGGAATCCTAATCTTGTACAACGTACACGGTACATCAACATGTTACACAATACAATAGTCAAATTGGACAATCATGCAGTAATATTAGCTAGCATAAGAAGTGGTGAAAACATGGGTTCGTTAAGACTATTTTATTTAAAAAAGATCTTACACGGTTAACATTTATTTTATGTACTTTATATCTAAGATATTCTCACTTATACATAATGTCTAAAAAGCAAACGTAAAAAAAAAAAAATAAAAAAAAAAAAATAAATAAAAATTCGTTGGAGGAAGCAATAATTTCTAACTTTTGATAACAAATTATCATATAGAAAACGAACACTAAGACTAATAATATAGCCAATGCCAAAAATGTAATTAGGTGGTCAAAGTATTATGATTAAATTTGCGTATATATGGAGTACATTAGATAAAATTTCATTAAGTGGGGGCGGAAATATGTTATTAGAGAGACAGATCAATAATACACTAAGATAATTTCGATAATTTTTTTTTAAATACTAACTAAAAATTTCAATTTTTCGGAATTTAGGAGGACGACTGTCCATAGATGCAAGGAAAAATCAAGAATAAAATAGCAAAACTTACAAGGTGAGATTCAACTAAATGCAGAAGAATAGCCCACAAAATTGCTGCAAACCACAAGTTGCTTAATCCTCTTGTTCTTCCCATAATTAAGCGTGTTAAATGAAGTTGTTTGCAATTCAATTTTGTGAGCTAAAATTATTATGAAGTGGCTGATGAGTCGTGGTTTAGTATAGATTAGTAGTGGCGTTTAGGCTTAGTTTAGGATGTTTTCATGCGATTTCACGGAGGTTTGTTGACTTGAAATGGATTAGATGTTATCGTGGATTTGTGGCGTTTTGTCGTGTTTCGCCGTTAGCTAAGGTGATCACAAGACACGAGGTAACACGGAAGAAGCTTGGACAAGGAGGAACAGCAGCAGAAAACAGCAGAGCATTAGCCGCGAGCGGGCCGCGAGCCACCCGCGAGCAACCCGCGAGCACCTTGTTCATTGGGCTCTATTTTCCACATTTTGTTTTTGTTGGGCTTTGATAGGTTACTTATACGAAGGGTTTAACCTAGAGGCAGCCTTCATTTCATTTTTCATCCTTGATTACTTTTCATTTTCTTCATTATAATTTTAGTTTTAGTTTTTTTAGATCTAGTTTTAGTTTTAGCTTGAAAATTGGGAAATTGAAGATTGAACTCTCTATCCCTTTTGTAACCGTCGGTATGAATAACTAATCTCTCTTTTCTCGGTTTAAGTAATTGAAACGGTTGGTTTTAATTGTGAGTTTGAAAGTTCTAGTCTTTGTTTTGATTATTGATTATTGCTCGGTTTTGATTTATACTTGCGTGATTGATTTGTGATTGCTAGGTGGCCAACTAGTCGTCTGATTCGTTGCGTAATTGTTAGTTTTGTTAGTTGAACGGTTTACGTTGATTAACTTAACGCTAGTAACGACTAGGTTTAATTGTTGAACGGTTTACGTTGATTTTTATTCCTAGGAGCGATTTTCATAACATCTAAAGTACAACTGGATTGTATGTGCTATTTGTTCCTTATCGATTCTCTTGATATTAAAGCTGCTGACTGATTAAATCTTGAACGGTTTACGTTAAGGTTGTCTTTTGGTTAGGGTTAGTTAAGAACGGTTTACGTTTTAATTAGCTAAACATAAGGAGAATTAGAATTGTATGATTCACGATAAGGTAGTCAAAAGTATAAACTAGAACCGGATAACCGTGATCGATTAACTCCAAACCGTGGATTTTATCTTGAACCGAGATCCTTTTTATATCCTTTATCCCTTTCCTTTTTACTCTCTGCTTTTGCTTTAATTTGCTAGTTTATTTGCTTTCGTAATTCATCTCCAAAACCCCCCTTTTGGTTACTTGTTACTCTGTTACTCTGTTTTGCATTATAACTACGCTTAGCTTGAATTCAGTTAACCTTATTCCCTGTGGTTCGACCCCTTACTTCCGCTTTACTATTTGTTTAGTATTAGGATTTAAGTGTTATAAATTGTTAATTTGCGGCATACGACTTAGGACCGTCAAATTTTGGCGCCGTTGCCGGGGAATAGGCGTTAATCGTGTTTCTAGTGCATTGTATATAGTCTTTTGTTTTTTAGTTTTTAGTTTTTATTTTTGATTTTAAGTTCTTTCAATATAGATTAGATGGCTAGTAAATATTTTCCCCAATACGAGAATGAATTGTTTTATAAATATTTTAATAGGCTCCATGAGTACGTTATTCGTTGTCGTCATCCTTATCAAACTTGGGAGCTTTGTCATGTGATATATAACGGTTTGAATGAGGAAACTGCAGGTCATGTTTATATTATTACTGAAGGGAGATTCATGTATGAGATGAACTATGATGAAAAGTGGGACTTTTTCCTCTATTTGGCTCATGATACGGAACAATGGGAGTTGCATAATTCCTCTCCAAGGAGACCTCAACCGAGACCTAGTGAATCATCTATGTCACCGGAAGTAATGATAAGAGCATTAGCTAGCACCAGGTTGTCCCTTTCAAACTCACGTGGCTCAAATCCAACTAGAGACTAAGGCTAGTATCGATAACCTTGAGAGTCGGGCTGCAGAATTAGGGGAAGCTATAGCTAGACTTGAGGCACGAGATGATTATGTGCTTAATTTTGATGAATCTGACTGTGAGTATGAGCTCGAATTTGATACTCCCCCTTCCGTTGAACCTGAGGTTAGTGATTCCCATATGACTTGTGATGTTGATAGCGACGATGGTTTTTGGGATGATGATGATGAGGAGGGTTGTGACTCGAACCTCTGTATTCCTTCTCCCGATTTGAGTGATAATTCGACTCTAGGGGATTCATTTAGTGTGATTTTGGAGGATGAGCGAGAGGGGGAAGTGTTTGAAGAGGAAGAAGAAGAGACTAGGAAAGAGAGCATCGAGTATATTGATATAATGGTACCGACAGATGTGCCAATCACTAATCCCTTAGGTGGTTTTGTGGAGATAATACCTAAGGTTCCTTGTCGGTCTTTGTTTTGTTGCCTCATTTCTTCTACACATGATTCTTCCTATGAAGAGTCATTTTGTGAGATAGACCCTACTTTTAGGAGCCCCGAGAAATATGTGGCTTGTGGTTATACTTTGTTTGATCATGCGTGCTCTAACTTGGTATTTATCTGCTATTATCACTTGTACGGTTTGTTCGCTAGCATGTTTGACAGGTTGTTACGAGCGTTGAGTTGTTCCGCTCTTAAGGTGACGCTTGGATAATGAAGTTTGAAAAGGCGTCGGCGAGCGGCGTTAAACAAAAGCGCTATTGGGGAGGCAACCCTTGATTTATCGCTTTTATTTCTGCGTTTAGTTTAGTTTTATTTCGTTATGTGTGCTTGTGACGGTGTGTTACATGTTTCAGGATAATTGAGCTCAAGAACTAACGACCCGAAGCCCTTGTAGACTTGTCGGACCGTCAAAGACCTTGCTGATCACGATGTAGCAGGGCTGCGTTCTATTGTGGCGCAGCCTTAATTCCACGGTAACACCTGAAGCCAACTAAGGCGAGACACAAACAAACAAAAAAAAAAAAGAAAAAAAGATGCAAGTAGTGCTGCAACTATAAGGAGTTTTACAGGAGAACGAGGTTCATGTCCTTTCTGAACCTCGTGGTGCGAGACTTCAGGGGTCGTTAAAGGCTCGATTGGTGCAACATGTTTCTTAGGTACAGCGGGAAATGCTCCGCTTCTTGAGACGACAGGTACTCCCAGTTTTAAGACGTTAGCGATCTTAACAGGCGCAGCTACAAGATTGCTCGAGTCTTTAAACAAGCGTCGGCGTGAATAATCTTCAACTGAATCTGGTATGATTAGGATACTATGTAAAAGACCTTTGGCTGAAAAAAAAAAAAAAAAAAAAAAAAAAAAAAAAAACAGCAGAACGTAAATCCGCGGACGGCCCGCGAGAATGCCGCGATCGAGCCGCGGGCAGCAGCAGCCAGTCTATATTCTTTCCTCTTCCTTCTCTTTCATTCATTCACCCCAAACTAAAAAAATAAAAAAAAAAAAGAGAAGGGAAGAGAAGAACGACGGAGCAGCACCACCGCCTTGCTCACCACCACCACCACCTTGACTCACACACCCCCTCCGCCGGAATCACCTTGGACCACCATCATCACCGTGGCCCTCGCCGGAGCTCCGGGAAAACCCTAAGGCAAACCTAATTTTCTGCAATTTGGGGTTTTGTTCTCACAAACTATTGGGTCGATCTTGAGTTGCAATAAGGTCGATTTTGGTGTTCTAAATGCGTTTCATGTGAGCACATGTCAGTTTACGTCCTCACTTTTGCGTGGTGAGTCGACTTTCAGTTGAGTTTGGTACGTTTTCGGTTTACACTCGGTGGTACTGCGGTTTCTTTGCTATTGATCCATAGAGTTGCAGTAATCGGGTCGGGTTCTGACTTCTAAGTGCAGTCCACGAGTTTTGACGCGAGTTTACATCCTCGATATTGCTTGGTAAGTCAGTTTTCCTTCGGTTTTGGTGTTTGTTTGGCCTACACTCGTGGCTGTTGTGTTTTGCTTGTTATCGGCACCCGCCATCGCCTTTGCCGAGTTGTTGAGTTATTCTTTGAATTTTGCCATCATAATGCTGTCAACTTGGTCCCCAACTCGCTGTTTTTTTTTCTGTTTGCTGCTGTTAAAAGGGGGCTTTGTTCTCACGTTCTTGGTTGAGTTGACTCGTGGGTGGATCATTGCGGGTATGATTGTTAATGTTACAGCAGTTGAGTGATGCGGGGTGTTTTCGAGTTATCATGACTGAATTCGGTTCACTATACGCTGTATTTTGAGTGCTCTATCGCTGATTTGCAGTCTCCTTGCCTCAAGCTCGAACTTTTCTGCAGTTATCGTGCCTATCTGATCCAGCAGTTGTCAGTCACTCTGTGACCTCATCTCGGTTATATGCGGGTGTTTCTATTGTTGATTGAGCTTTGAGGGAAGTGTAGGGATGAGTGTTTGGTTTGTCTAAAATCCTATATCATTATACTACTGATGATTGTTCTTATTGAAGTGCTATTACGATGGAATGTGGTAGAGGTAGGTGATGTTGTCTACGGTTTATGACACCGTCTTCTTGATGACGGTGACATCAAGTTGAGGAGTTCATTGTTGTGAGCTCGAGCTTGAGAGTTACGAAGTATGAGCTTTGCCGGATGAAAAGTCGTGAGGGAAAAGATGGTAGTTCTGTGAGTTTACTCCCGTATTATGTGTCTCAATTCATCACATTGAGCACAATGTGACATTCAAGTGTGGGGAGTGAGTCATTGTGATGTGTATATTTTTGCTTTTGTATTATCCTTTTGTTTCAATAAAAAGAAAAAAAAAAAAAAAAAAAGAACAAAAATCTGAATAAAGTGAATCCGGCTAGGTGAAAACCCGAAGAGCGCCTAGGCAAAATTGGGATATGTGGCCGAGGCGGAGTGAAACCGCAAGGGCGGCACTCCGAGTAAAATGAAGAATTGAGATCGTGCCCTGGCGTAGAAGTGAGGAAATAAGCTAGAGTGAAACCCGCATGAAGCGGGCACTCTAGGCAAAATGAGAGATTTAGGAAAAATGTTCTAATACTTCCAATTTTACGGCGTGGCGACATAAGAAGGGTGACACGAGAAGGGCGGAAGGGTAGGTTAGTGGCTCACGGTGAGAAGTAATCGCGGTGCGGAGTAGTAGGCACCTCTCTTGCGATTGGGTTTGACTTATTTCGGAGTAGAGGTGTTTAGGAGCTCGCTTGTGTGGGTTGTATGTGTGTGGGATAGATGCTTTTTGTCACGAGAGAACGCTAGTAGCACAAGTGAGCGGGCTAGGATGGAGAAATAAGGGGCGTAGTTGGGCTTCTGTCATCATAGTCACGTTTGTCGTTGAGTCGATGGGTATGCATTTCCTAGATTACGAGGATTTACATCATTTTGATGCGAGATTGAGCGAAAATGGCTATTACTCAAGCCATTCGAGGGAGTTAGAGGTTGTAGTTTTTGATTGCGACTTGCTTTGATTTGAATCCACCACGTTTCTTGAGAGCTAGTGTAGGTTTGGAAAATCTCGTTGAGTTTACTCGAGGACGAGCAAAAGCTTAAGCGTGGGGGAGTTTGATGAGTCGTGTTTAGTATAGATTAGTAGTGGCGTTTTAGGCTTAGTTTAGGATGTTTTCATGCGATTTCACGGAGGTTTGTTGACTTGAAATGGATTAGATGTTATCGTGGATTTGTGGCGTTTTGTCGTGTTTCGCCGTTAGCTAAGGTGATCACAAGACACGAGGTAACACGGAAGAAGCTTGGACAAGGAGGAATGAAGCAGTAAAACAGCAGAGCATTAGTCATGGCGGGTCAGCGAGCCACCAGCGAGCAACCCGCGAGCACCTTGTTCATTGGGCTCTATTTTCCACATTTTGTTTTTGTTGGGCTTTGATAGGCTACTTATACGAAGGGTTTAACCTAGAGGCAGCCTTCATTTCATTTTCATCCTTGATTACTTTTCATTTTCTTCATTATAATTTTAGTTTTAGTTTTTAGATCTAGCTTTGGTTTTAGCTTGAAAATTGGGAAATTGAAGATTGAACTCTCTATCCCTTTTGTAAATCGGTATGAATACCTAATCTCCCTTTTCTCGGTTTAAGTAATTGAAACGGTTGGTTTTAATTGTGAGTTTGAAAGTTCTAGTCTTTGTTTTGATTATTGATTATTGCTCGGTTTTGATTTATACTTGCGTGATTGATTTGTGATTGCTAGGTGTACAACTAATTAAATGCGATTCGTTGCGTAATTGTTAGTTTTGTTAGTTGAAAGGTTTACGTTGATTAAGCTTAACGCCAGTAACTAGTAGGTTTAATTGTTGAGCGGTTTACGTTGATTTTTATTCCTAGGAGCGATTTTCATAACATCTAAAGTACAACCTGGATTGTATGTCTTTATTTGTTCCTTTATCGATTCTCTTGATATTAAAGGCTGATCGATTAAATCTTAAACGGTTTACGTTAAAGGTTGTCTTTGGTTAGGGTTAGTTAAGAGCGGTTTCACGTTTTAATTAGCTAAACATAAGGAGAATAGAATTGTATGATTCACGATAAGGTAGTCAAAAGTATAAACTAGAATCAGGATAACGTGATCGATTAACTCCAAACCGTGGATTTTATCTTGAACCGAGAGCCTTTTTATATCCTTTAGGCCTTTCGTTTTTACGCTCTGCTTTTGCTTTAATTTGCTAGTTTATTTGCTTTCGTAATTCATCTCCAAAACCCCCCCTTTTGGTTACTTGTTACTCTCTGTTTTGCATTATAACTACGCTTAGCTTTGATTCAGTTATTAACCTTATTCCCTGTGGTTCGACCCCTTACTTCCGCTTTACTATTTGTTTAGTATTAGGATTTAAGTGTTATAAATTGTTAATTTGCGGCATACGACTTAGGACCGTCAGTGGCCCATCAATATTTAAAAGGCTCGTTAGTAATGTAAGGTCTAAGCCTTTCAAAAAAACGACAAACTGTATCTAAAAAGTGATCACTTTAATGCTTGATAATAATAATTATTCACGAAAGTCAACCATCATTTTAAAATTTTACGATAAGTGTTAAAGCGGTCATAACTCAGCGTACAAGAAGTCACCTTTGAGATATAGATTATTTATCGTACGCGTACGACCGTTTTATAGTAAAGTTTCTCATATATCCTTGGACCTCTAATATTATTCATATTATAAGATTGAATGAAAAAAAATCTATTATTTAAAGATTGATAAAGAACTTTTCTAATTTATTGATTATCTATTTAGCCATTTAGGGTACGGTATGATTGATTATCTATTTAGGGTTATTCCTTTTATTAATCCAATAAAATATACTCCATACAATATTATCTCTACTGTTTTTTGAAATCAATTCTTAATAAATCGCTTTATTACTCACTTATAAAATTCAAGTTGGAATTCTTGCCGTGTCATTTTCATGTTGAGGCAACATTCATGGACTTCGTATTACTCCCTCTATTTCATTGAATAAGCTTTATAGGCTTTTGTACAAATTTTAATTGTATAAAGTTGTCAGTGAAATAGAGCTTACAATTTTTTAATTTGTGTTATTTTTAATTGTATAAAGTTGCCAGTTGAGGCAACATTCATGTCTCTCTAATATATTAGTAGGAGTAAAAATGTTATTTTGATTGTATAAAGTTGTTAGTAAAATTGCCGAAAAAAGAAAGTGGGACTAATTGAGTGAAATAAAGGGAGTATGTTCGTGTGACGAAATCAGCGAAGATGGACGTGATTGGATTTATTACGTTACTAATCCGCTAACCAAGCAATGAGTTTCTCTGCCACCACGCCCCGTTAGTAGATATCGATTAGCTTTTAAACCATTGGCTCCTATCGTGTGCCGACAGCGTTATGATGATTACACAAGAGATTACCAGTTCCGAGTCGTGTTGATTGATCAAACATTCAAACCCTACCTCTGTAATACCCGAGAATTTTGAGATCGTATTAATTTACATTTCTTAGCTTGACTTAGTTAAGTTCAACTATTTTAGTCTTACTTAGCTCATTTGAAGCTCTCTCAACTCTTTTTAGTTCAATTAGCTCACATAATGATAATCACGATTACATAGCGTTGGTTTAATAGATTGTTGGTTTACAGTTTAGAAATCGGTATATGGAAGGATATTAATCTTCGTGGTTGAATCAAGCCTAATGAACTATCGATCAAGGCCGTGTAATAATGATAATCAGGATTGGCGCTTTGTTTGTAAATTGTAACGGCATCATCTACCTTTACAATAGATCAGATTTTGCTGCATTTAATCCATTTGATGTGGACGAGACGACTGAAAACGCTACAACAATTGATGCTCAATTTCTGGCATCATTACGAGTCAACGGGGTGCTGCAAGAGTACACAGGAACTTGTTCATCATATATATGCCTAAAACTGGAGTAATCCAACTCACAAGACGGAGGGATCGAGCATATAAAATCTTTGAATACCTAATTACTCCGTTCCTTCAAAATTTATACAATACGGAGTTATAAACTTTGAACAATCAAAAGTCGTCGCTACAAGTTCCGACATTACAATTTTTTATTTCTTACCATAAAAAAAATTCTGGGTCCGCCCCTGCTTTTTTAGTGATGATTTATGATACACTTCCCATGAAGTTCGATATAAAATTAACTTCCCATAATTTGCAAATTCAGTGAAAGAAGTTCCTCCATTAACAACCAAACGATTCGTTGGTCTCTAACAGGGATATGATAACTCATAAATATTAACTCATTCGATAGTAGGAAAATCATTTAATTTACAGAAAAATAAACGAGCACAATCTCAAAATCAAAATTTTTTTAGAAAGCCCGAAAAGTTGAAGCCCAAGCATGATGGGGCCCATCAATTAGTTTATATATAGATGCTCAAGCTAGGTTAAGTTAAGTTATGTTATGTTATGTTGATGTAACAAAACAATCGCACCCAATGACTAAACCTAGTAACACGCAAAACATAAATCACAATGTTGTTAATTCAACGAAGACTATTGAAGATTTGGATGATCATATGCTTACCCAAATATTATTCAAGCTTCCCTCTTGCGCATCAATTCTAGCTTGCACCCCAATAAACAAACGATGGTATTCTTTAATCTCCGACCCTCGATTCGCATCTCAATTCTCCGATCACAAGACGAGAAACGCCACCCTTTTGAAAACCCGTCCTAATAATAGTAATAATAATATCGATGGCAATGGGCCAGAGTGGACACATCTCGTAACGAGGCTCGATTCTGGACGATCATTGTACTGTGTGGGTAACGCTAGCACCAATGAAGTTGTGTTCGAGTCCCCAAAATTCGACTTGGAATTCATGCCGTGTCATTGTATTGTTGAGGCAACATTCATGGACTTGGTATTATGTTTAGATGTCGAAACCAGTAGTGTACGAAGAGATGATTGGATTTATTACGTTACTAACCCGCTAACCAAGCAATGGTTTGCTCTACCGCCATGCCCCGTTGTTAGAAACGAACTTGGCTTTACACCAACGGCTGCTTTCGTGTGTCGACAGCCTTATGATTACACACAAGATTACCAGTTTCGAGTTGTGTTGATTAGTAGAACCATAGCACATGTAATTAGATTGTCGGTTTACTGTTCAGAAATCGATATGTGGAAGGTAATTTATCTTCGATTTGAACTATTGGTTCAAATGCATCGTGAACATACTGAGAATGTTCAGCAAGTTGTTTGTAACGGCATCATCTACCTTTATCATAAATCGTGTTTTGCTGCATTTAATCCGTTTGATGTGGACGAGACGACTGAAAAAGCTACAACAATTGATGCTAAAGTCCTGCCATCATTACAAGTCAAGGGGGTTCTGTTAGAGTGTTCAGGGAACTTGTACGTCATCTGTAACCCGGAGAGTGAAGGTCGTGCTGTGTTCTGTTATAATGTCTGCAAGACTGTCGCAACGTCACTGAAGGTTTGGAAATTTAACCCGAATCAAGTACCTCTAAAATGGCAGACGACTTTTGAAGGTCAGTGCAGTGGTGATGTGTACAAAGAAGCCAAACGACTAGATTTTTACCTCCCAGACGAAAATAAAGGCATCAAATTTGTAGGGATGCACCCGAAAGATGACAAATTAATTTATTTGTATCTTGTGTTCGACAAGCTACTTGTTTCGTGCGATTTACGATCAAGATCGATAAAGCTTTTAAATAGGAGTAACAGATACATCTTCGGGAGGTTTCATAGATTTGAGCCTCAATGGTGGCCTACCTCTGTTCCTAGGCCTTATTTCTCTCAACTACTCCACTAGAATCGATTTGGGGACCAAACCATGTTTATCCGTAGTTTTTTCTAACTTAGTTTAAACTATTTTCTTCAACTACTAATTTTCTCGTGGTTTAAAGTAAATTTACATATATTTTTATTGCAAAGACGATAATAAATGATATTTTAACGTAATTTTACAACGACTACAATAATGACATAGGTAAGTTAAAAACTATATTGATTCAATGCATTGTAATTATCAAATTAGAATGTTTTATTATTATATTTTAAAGGTAACTTTTGTAAGACGGATATAGGCAGGGTGGGTGGTGCAATGTGCAGGTACAAGTAGAGCGGATGTAAAGCGGGGTCCGGGCGTGGCAGGTGCAGGGCATATGTTTAGTTATATTTATCTCCGCTCCACCCCCATGACGAGGGACCGTTTCCTAATCGCGTATCAGTCTCATTGAGGGTGTCCCACGTATTGTGGTGAGAACGAGTGGCGATCCACTTTCTTGGGCCTCCACTACATATGGCCATTAGCAGTCGAACAAATTTCTGACGATAGTGTTAGGACCGCCGCCATTTTATTAATAGGATATCGTCACATTTAGACCCAGTAATCGCATATTTATTGTTGGAGTATCCCAAAAAGCCTCTTACTAATAAGGTAGGTAGTATTTTATAAAGTAGGTAAAATTCTCCTACTCCACCGAAGTGAGACTTGTATCGTAAAACCCAACACAAATCTCATAACTATACCGGATAACCTATTGTCTTGTGTGGGTAATGCTAGCACCAACAAAGATGTGTTAAGGACCCCACAATTCAATTTGGAATACTTACCGTGTCGTTTGGACATCAAGACAACATTCATGGATTTCTTTGTTATGAAAGCTTGTTTTTTGAGCTTTAAAATAACTCAATCGAATCAATCGAATCAAATGGCCCAGAATCAGGCAGATTGAAATTAGAGGCCCAACTGAATGAAGCTCAATTAAAAACTAATTATTATTATTATTATTATTATTATTATTATTATTATTATTGTTATTGTTATTGTAATTGTTGTTATTATTATTTTTATTATTACTCCCTCCATTCCTTCTTTTTCCTCCCATTTTCCCAAAATAGAAATTCCATCTTTTTCTACCCATTTGTAAACTTTCTATTTTGATCCATTGTTTATTACTTCTGTATTATTTTACCCACTTGCATCACCCTTTATAATTTTTATTAATATTTATTCAACTTTTTCAACCTTCTACAATTTTTATTAATTCTTTTTCCACTCACAGTGCTTTTTATTAACATTCCTTAATATTTGTTCCAAAATAAAATGAGAGTAAAGAGAGGGAATGGTTGGTGTTGTTGTTGTTGTGAATTAACAGAATCGAAAATAAGTTGGAAAGAACAGGTCTTATGTTCGGATAACGAAAACATTGGAGGAAGACATGATTGGATTTATTACGTTACTAATCCGCTAACCAAGCAATGGTTTGCTCTGCCATCCCCCGTTTTTAAAATTGGATGGGTTTTGAAACCAGGGGCTGCTTTCGTGTGTCGACACCCTTATGAGATTACACACAAGATTACCAGTTTTGACTTGTGTTGATTAATCAAACACTACTGCAGGTTATTAGATTGTCGGTTTACTGTTCAAAAATCGGTTTGTGGAAGGAACTTTATCTTCGTGTTCGAATCAAGCCTAATGAACTATCAAGAGTATCAGCTCAAACGCCTCGTGATCGTAGTGATATAATTCAGTGCACTGTTTGTAACGTCATCATCTACCTTTACTATAAATCGGTTTTCACTGCATTTAATCCGTTTGATGTGGACGTGACGACTGAAAACGCTACAACAATTGATGCTCAAGTTCTGCCATCATTACAACTTTACAAGTTAACGAGGATCAGCTAGAATCTTCAGGGAACTTGTACGTCATATATAACCCGAAGAGCGAAGGTGGTCCCATTCCCTACTATACAGTCGGGAATACCATCAAAATGCTGCTGAAGGTATGGAGATTTAACCCAAATCAAATAACGTGCAGTGGCAATGTGTACGAAGAAGTCGAGCGACTAATAAATCGTTACATTTCAAACGAAAACAGTCCACCCGAAAGATGACAAATTTATTTATTGAATTGTATCTTATTTGCGAGAAGCAATTTGTTTCGTGCGATATACGATCACGACTAATAAAGCCTTTGAAAAGTATACCCAGATGCAGCTCATGGACTTTTCAAAGATTTGAGCCTCAATGGTGGCCTACCTTGGTTCCCTAGACCTGACTTGTCCCGACTAGCCTCGAGACGGATTGCACTACGCTCATTCCGTAAGTAGTTTTGCAACTCGGTTTCAACTATTTTTCCCTCACTGCTAATCTGTTGTGGATGCCCGTGTATTTATTAACGGCTTGACTTGTTGTATGAGGCAGTCTTCTGATAATAATTTATAAAGTCGTGCATTTTGTAACCGAGAATTAAAATAGCCCGAGTAACAGATAATAACAACAACAGCTGTACGACCGAAGCATGCACCGAGTACTCAGCATATAAAAACATTGGAAATTTTTGTATACAACACAACTTACTTTAATAACAAAAAAGCTAACAAAATAATATATCACTCATAAAATGGCTAAATTACCTCAGTTAATGATATTTATTACACTAATTTCTTTAAACTTAATTAGCAGTTTTGCATTAAACCCAGAAATTTCTAGCGTTACAAATCACAAACACGAAAAATTTCACAAGAAAGGTGATGAGTCGTATTTAGTATAGGTTAGAAATGGAGTTTTAGGCCTAATTTAGAGCGTTTTCGGGTGATTAAGTGAAGGTTTGTTGATCTAGGATGAATTGGATTAAATCGTTGATGTATGGCATTTTGTCGTGTTTTTGAAGTTAGTCAAGGAAGCCATGACACGAGGAGGCAAGGACGAGGTTTGGACAAGAAGAAGAAGTAGCGTAAAAGAGCAGAACCATTCCGCGAGCGAGCTGCGAGTGTGCCGCGAGCAAAGCCGCGGACAAAGGTTTCGTGGGCTTCCTTTTCATGCTTTATTTTGTTGGGCTTTAAGGAAACAAAGGATGTTACTTAACAAAGAGGAAAACCTGCCTTCATGGCTCTCCCGACACGTTATCATCTGCTTCACTTTATCATTTATTTAGTTTTTAGGTTTTAGATCTATTTTAGTTTTTCACATTAAAATAGAGGATTGAAGATCAAACTTTCCAATTATTTTGTAACCATGTCGGTATGAGTAACTAATCTCTTTTCTCAATTAGTGATTGAAAGCGGTTTGGATTTAATTGTGAGTTTGAAAGTTCATTGCTTTATTCTTGGCTATTGATTATTGCTTTATTATTATTGTTATTTGCGAGATTGATTGTGATTGCTAGGTGTACAACTAGTTTTCTAATTAATCGCGTTATTGTTAGTTCGTTAATTTAAGCTGGATTGTGGTTAACGTAACACTAGTAACAACCTAGGTTTAATTATTATGGGATTCGTGATAATTATTCTTAGAAGCAATTTTCATAATACCCAAAACACAACCTTTGGATTGTATGTGTTATTTATTCCTTATCGATTCTCTCGTTATTAAAAATTCTTCAATTGATTAAATCTTTAACCTGGATTGTGAGATTGTCTTTTGGTTAGGGTTAGTTAAAGAGCGGGATACGCTTTTAATTAACTAAACATACGGAGAATTAGAATTATATGATTCACGATAAGGTAGTCAAGAATATAAGTTTGAACCTGATAACTAAGATCTATTGTGACTAAACCGCGGATATTAACTTGGATTGAGACCTTTAGTCTATTATATTTCATCCCCAGTTTTACTCTGCGTTTGTTTTGATATTATAGTTTGATTAGTTTTGTTTTTTTATATCTTATTGTTCTTCCCTTTTATTCTCTCTCGTTTGAGTATGATAGGTTTTAGTTTAGTAAAACAACAAACCCCTCTCGTCACTTTGTTACTTTAGTTTTGCTTGTCATCTGCGCGCTTAGCTTGGTTAACGCGATTAAGCCTTTTCCCGTGGTTCGACCCTTACTTAAGCTTTTACTATTTGTTTAGTATTAGGAATTAAGTGTTATAAATTGTTAATTTGCGTACGACTTTGGACCGTCAAATTTTGGCGCCGCTGTCTTAGGAATCTAGGCATTTAATTGTTCTCATTGTTTAGTGTAGTTGTATGCATAATACTGCGTTCTACTAACCTTTGAACCTCGAGCCTTTTGACTCGAGAGATTGAAAGAACACTTTTCGTGTTTAGGAGGAGCCGCAAGTGGTCAAGTCGTCGCCGTTCAGGATCCCGAGGTAGACGTTCCTGAATACGCCTCGGACATTTCGGATATTTCAGACGAAAGCGACGAGATGGCCGCTCAAACTATTAAGCAACTTACAGCTCCGGATCTTCGACAACAACCTTTGTGCATCACAATCCCCCCTCTTGCGGGAAATGTGAACTTTGTGTTGCAGTCCGGGCTTATTCACTTGTTACCCACATTTCATGGGTTGAGTGGAGAAGATCCGAACAAACATCTATCGGATTTTCACATCGATCGCTTTCGAGTATGAAGCCTTTGTGGCCGATGACGATTGAAGCTAAGAGCATTCCTGCTTCACCGAAGGACGCAAAGTATGGATTCAAGCTCTATTATCTACCTACAGGTAAGTATCGACACTTGGCTAAAGATGAAGAAGGCATTCCGAGAAGTATTTCCTGGCTTCTCGAGCATCTCAATCAAGAAGGAAATTTCGAATGTTGAGCAACGTGATAGGAAACGATGTATGAGTACTTCGAGCGGTTCAAGAAGTTGTGTGGTATGTGCCCGTATCATGGGTATGAAGACCAAGACCTCATTATACGTGGAGACTCAAAGAAAGAAGACGCCAGGTATGGTTCATGCAATGAGTGGAGGTGGGATCACCAATAAGAATCCCACTGATGCAATGGCTCTAATCACGAGCTTTACGAGAGCTCACGAGACTTTGACGGGAAGATCCCACGACCAGTGGTTAATGCGATTGGCTCAAGTAACGCTTTGCTTGAGGAGAAGGTCGATAGCTTGACGAATATCGATCAAGGACTTGGTCATAAGCGCGAAGCGCGATGGTTTGTGGCATTTGCTCTTCTCCGCATCACATCCGAGTGAAGTCATGTTGTCCGCAAATGCAAGCAGAGCGCATTAGCGCCAGAATGACGTCGGAATGCTATATCGCTGGTTACGTGGAGCCGCCTCAACGTAAAGCTGGGATCCATACTCTAATACTTTCAATCCTCGGTCGGAAGGCTAATCCGAAGCTTCCCGACGTGGGGCGACCAAATCGAATAACCCACACCATGCTCAAGGTCACCAATCCTGGGTCCACCTTCGTGGTCAATACGTGCCTCGTCCGGCATGAACCATACACCACCTAGCTCACAACCTCCTCCAAGCTCACCAATGTCCACCCAGTGACGGATGATTCGCCAAGCTTTGGTAGCTAATCAAAGCTAAACTTTCAAGCTTGAGCGCGTTTCGGGAATCAATCGGAGACTAAGAATCAGCATTAAGAATTTGCAGAGACTCAAATTGGTCAAATGGCCAACTTCTTTGTTAGTCGTTTGGAAGTTTCGTAGACTCAATCGGTGTTGCACAAGTCAAACCATACC